>WNGS01005451.1:7901755-7947761 GCA_020271785.1 Procambarus virginalis
TCTTCACCATTTACTCCAGGCTACTCTGGATACACATCTCAAGAAGTCTAATAGCCCCTACAAGACTGAGATTAGCAACAATTTATATGTTGACAATTTTCAAGGTACCACAATGATGAGATAAACTAGTGGAATCTACCATGAGGCTAATCGTGAACTTTAGGAGCTACATGCCCCTACAGTCGTGGGCTCCATAATAAACAACTCAACCAATAATCGAGGAAGAATTCCCTGATTATAAGTACCTCATAAATTGAAAGTCTTAGGTATGGAGTGGAATACTTCCACAGACAAATTGAATATCAAGTCAGTGGAGACAAACAATCACCTCTAACCATGAGAAAACTACTCTCCCATGTCGCAAGCCATTTGACCCTTTAGGCCTACTCAGTCCTATACAATAGGGTAAACTCCTTATGCAGGAGTGCTGGCAAAGGAATTTGAGGTGGGATGAAACGTTGCCGGAGGATCTCCAAGAAAAATGGCAGCAGTTAATTCCTGATTACAACAACTTAGTATTCTACAGTTCCCTCGAAATACCTTAGGACTAAATTTACCCACAAATTTACATGTATTCTGCGATGCTTCAGGCAAAGCATGGCTCAGTAGCCTATCTAGTTAATACTCAACAATCATTTTGCTTACATCTAAGGCAAGGGAGCCCAATTAAAAGGAGGTCACTACCCCAAATGGAATTAACTGCCTTATTAGTAGGTGTAAGACTTGCCCATTGCCTGATCAAACCCTCAGTATGTTCACCTTGGTGAATAGTAGTGTGGTCGGACAATGAGGCAGTATTGCAGTGGGTAAAAAATGACAACAACAAAACTCCCTATGTCAGCAATCGAGTAAGGAAATTCGTGAATTGTCTGCTGGTTATAAATTAAGACATGTCCCAACCAAGGACAATCCAGCTGACTATTTATCCAGAGGTTTGACTTTAAAGCAATTAGTTAAAACCGAGATGTGGTTTAATGGACCCCAATGGCTATTTAGTGGTCAGTGGCCCAACAGAAGCCGCAGTCATTGTGACCAATATCACTACCCCTGTTGTGGATCCAGACCCCCTCGAATTTTAGCTATCAATCCTCATCGCTATTCCAGTTTAGTAAATTACTAAGAGTTACAGAAATGGTATTTGATTTCATCAACAAGATGGGGATCAAGTATCGATTTCCTAGTTCCATCAAATATTGGTCAAACAAGCTCACAAGAGACTTATGGAAGGAATATGAACATCTCCCGAAAGGTTGAGTAAGTCTCTGGGTATTTGGCTTGACTCAGACAACTATAACATTTTGAGATGCGGCGGACGTCTGCTTCATGCAGAAATAAATTAGATACGAAGAATCCTATACTTCTTCCACGTCACCACATCATTACTAAACTCATAGTTTTACATTACCATGAGCATAATACATTGCATGGTGGAGTATTAGATACTCTTACTGAAATCAGACAACGTTTTTTGCTTCCCCAAGGGCCCAAACTGTTAAATCTTTAATCAAGTCTTGTATAATCTGCAAGAGATATGATGCTCGAGTGGTGTCCTTATCCAGGTCCCCCGCCCCTACCTAAGGAGCGAGTCGTTCACCTTCGTCCCTTTGAAACCACAGGTGTCGACTATACAGGAGCACTATTTTAACAGGCACACCGGACAAGATTCCAGTGAAAGCCTACATTTGCCTTTTCACGTGTGCTACCACACGTGGAGTACATTTAGAAGTCACTTCTGACATGAGTGCAGAAGCCTTTCTGCAAGCCTTTCGCAGATTTGCTGCACGAAGATCTTGCCCAAAATTAATGATCTCGGATAATGGATCTAACTTCGTGGCAGGAGAAGCTTGCTTACAAGAAATATGGAACCATCCAGAAGTACACTCTGTGCTCAAACAGAGACAATGCTATTGGAAATTTATTCCTCCAAGAGCCCATGGCATGGCGGTTTTTACGAAAGAATGGTGGGAACTGTTAAGAAATGCCTAAGAAAACCTTACACAGGCAGAATTAATCTCACCGAGTTACAGACCCTTGTCGTGGAAATTGAAGCACGAGTCAACAACAGACCTCTAACCTATTTAACAGAAGATTTCTCTCAAAGAGAACCCCTAAGCCCTCTCATTTGATTCATGGTGGTCTTCTGAGCCCTCTAATATCTCTAGGAGACGAGGATCCAGCTGACCCTTCGTGTGTCAAAGCAAGTGACTTAGTGAAGAGTTATAGACATCTTTCAAGAGTAATAGAGAAGTGGAATGAGGTCTGGACACGTGAATATTTAACTGCTTTAAGAGAATATCATTATGGAGCTGCAAGCCCATACAATAAGTTCAACTTAAACCAGGTGATCTTGTCCTAGTAGACAGTGATGGACCCAGGTCAGATTGGCCTATAGGTAAAATTGTTGATATCCATCCTGACCGCCATGGTGTATTACGAATTGTTAAAGTTCAGTGTCGAGGTACTACTACCTTGAAAACACTAGAGAAATAGTACCTTTAGAGTTAGCAGAACATGAGTGCTCTACAGATATACCTGTAACCCAAGTTTCAGAGAACAATGATTCTACTCAACCGAGCACAAGACCATCAAGAGTCGCTGCTCAGAACTGCAAACAGAAACTTAAACAATATTTTGATTCTATTCAAGAGTAGATAACTTATCATTTAAACTTGAGGTGACCATACTGATGCAGTGATGAGTTGATGTCCAGTAATTAGTTACGAGTCATAGTGACCTTGGACAGTAGCCTCACTGTATTGATGAGGTCTCCTTAATCTTAAATGATCCAATTATTCATAATTTATTTGTTAATATCCTTCTGTATCTTACAAAGGAATTATTCAATAATTTTCAATGTTTATTTACGTCCCCATGTTGACTTAGTCATCTACCACAGATTCGGGACATTCGTTAGGTACGTACTAACCTACTAACCATGAATATAACTTCAGGATAGAGAAACAGGTGTACGTTAGTACTAATACCTGAACTACGACCCGAGTTTTCTCTCCCCGGAGTTATGTTGGAAATAACCAACAGTTTTTATACATCATTGTATTTATACAACCAAAGTAGTTACTAAAATTACTAACTTATAAATTTAATCATTATCATGATTTATTCATTGCCAAATTCTTCCTAGTACGTGAGGAACGACAGGCAGCAACATGAATTTTCTCCACATTTAGTTGGATTTGTAACAGAGTCCAGTTTATCATTTCATTTACTAAAATAGTTGTTTGATTTCGTAGTATACTATTACTTACTGGAGCTCCCTTATTTAACTAACATTTAAGTATTCTAGAGGAAATTACTTGATGCAAATGATTTACTTTAATTTCCTCGATTGGCTGCACAACTTTTAGTAAGCCAATTTATGCTACAGAAATTCTAATTTATCACAGAAGAATTTAATGTGATATTAATACTTGCTATTACCTCTTCCTTCCTTAGTCAATTGCAATAAATACATATTCATTTACGCTCGAAAGCCGCGCATGCGCAATAAGGAGCAGGGGAAGAAGGGAGAGCGTCACTTGACACGTGAACGAGAGCACGGACGCCATTAACAGCGTGTAGCAGAGCTGTTTCGACCTATTTATTTCGCTCCCACGATCAGTTGAGCGGTGCCGCGTTATCGAGCACAACACAGCCGTGTCATAGACTATTGTACGAGCATCTCCAGAGTCAACGTCTTTCAAGCAGCAGCTGGAGGACGAAGAGTTGCTCAAGTCTTCACACAACGACACGAGGCTCGGCTGCTAAGTTTACCCTTTTTGTTATTATGTGGCCACTTTTAACATTTAGGTAGGCAGTCGTTAGGCCGAATGCAAACCAACAAAATATAGTACGTGTCTTTAAATTTGCCATCTAATTATATGATTATCAGTTTATTTCTATGATACAAATTGTTCAGACATTAGCTGATATTTACTACCGTCATCCTCATGATTTAGGATGTAAATGTAATTACCTATTGTGTAGAAGATTTCTACAATGTAATTGCCTTTCAGTACCAAGGCGACTTCAACCGAGGTGCTAGGCTTCCCACCGTTCTGTGCAACAATTTGCCCTATGCAACACGTCGTCGGTGGAGCGTAGCAACTGATTACTTCTAGATTCACAGCTAAGCTGTCCATTTTCATCAGTAGCAATAACTTCATAGTTACAGTAGTGATCTCCTAAAGAGATCAATTATACTAACCCTTTGATTTACTAATGTGGCTCAACATTTCAGTAGTATATTGAGGTGCATTTACCTCCATCAATATTATATTCTATATTTTTACTCACACATTTAATTTACTCTGGTGAAGAACCAGCACCAGAATAATGCTAGGGATGTATTAATCTTTTAGCATGTAACCCCCCAATTTTGTGTAGTTAATTTGACTCCATTCATATAATCATTACAGTTTTACCAAGATCCATAGGACACTAGTTCCTATGATCAGTTTTTTCCATTGTCTCTTTGTTTTCCACTTTTTCTCAAAAAGTGGTGGTCCTTCATAGCTATCGAAGTATATATATATTTACATTTATTTAATTATTAGTTACTAGGTCTCAGAGCCTTAAACAATTTATTAGTTATTGGAGTCAGGTTTTCCCCACAATGTTCACCACCTGCCCATGTTCACCACCTGCCCATGTTCACCACCTGCCCATGTTCACCACCTGCCCATGTTCACCACCTGCCCATTCTCACCACCTGCCCATGTTCACCACCTGCCCATTCTCACCACCTGCCCATGTTCACCACCTGCCCATGCTCACCACCTGCCCATGTTCACCACCTGCCCATTCTCACCACCTGCCCATTCTCACCACCTGCCCATGTTCACCACCTGCCCATTCTCACCACCTGCCCATTCTCACCACCTGCCCATGCTCACCACCTGCCCATGTTCACCACCTGCCCATGTTCACCACCTGCCCATGTTCACCACCTGCCCATGTTCACCACCTGCCCATGTTCACCACCTGCCCATGTTCACCACCTGCCCATGTTCACCACCTGCCCATGCTCACCACCTGCCCATTCTCACCACCTGCCCATGTTCACCACCTGCCCATGTTCACCACCTGCCCATGCTCACCACCTGCCCATGTTTACCACCTGCCCATGTTCACCACCTGCCCATGCTCACCACTTGCACATGCTCACCACCTGCCCATGCTCACCACCGGCCCATTCTCACCACCTGCCCATGTTCACCACCTGCCCATGTTCACCACCTGCCCATGCTCACCACCTGCCCATGTTCACCACCTGCCCATTCTCACCACCTGCCCATGTTCACCACCTGCCCATGTTCACCACCTGCCCATGCTCACCACCTGCCCATGTTTACCACCTGCCCATGTTCACCACCTGCCCATGCTCACCACTTGCACATGCTCACCACCTGCCCATGCTCACCACCTGCCCATTCTCACCACCTGCCCATGTTCACCACCTGCCCATGTTCACCACCTGCCCATGCTCACCACCTGCCCATGCTCACCACCTGCCCATGCTCACCACCTGCCCATGTTCACCACCTGCCCATGTTCACCACCTGCCCATGCTCACCACCTGCCCATGCTCACCACTTGCACATGCTCACCACCTGCCCATGCTCACCACCTGCCCATGCTCACCACCTGCCCATGCTCACCACTTGCACATGCTCACCACCTGCCCATGTTCACCACCTGCCCATGCTCACCACCTGCCCATGCTCACCACCTGCCCATGCTCACGATCTGGTATGCTCACCACCTGCCCATGCTCACCACCTGCCCATGCTCACGATCTGGTATGCTCACCACCTGCTCATGTTTGTCACCTATCCACCCATCATCACGCATTCTTTCTCATTCCTTCCTCTGTGCATATTTGTCCATTTTCTACAATTCTGGATACAATATGTACAGTAATGTTGAAGAGAAAGAAGGGCAAACATTTGTATTTCTAAGAATACAATAGAGTATGCGGAAGGGAGTACCACCTCTGGCTGGAAGAAGGGGGAGTATGCTGTAATATTGTTTGGACAGTATCTTAAGTGAGAAGAGAAGGGTTTCTATTTTGAGGCATACAGTTTTTGACAATAATGTTTGTATCTGACTTTATATGTGTCATCAGATGTCACAGCAATCAGCAACAGTCAATATTTGGTTTGTATTGTGTATTTGTTTACTTTACATAGCTTTAACAAAATTAAGTGAAGATATAGAATTGAATCTTTTGTACTGATTTTACTTTGAAAAATTTAGTTTTAATATTATTGGTTATTTACAGATTCATCCAGATAAAAATCCAAATTCCCTTAAACATCATAAGGAATTTGTTGCGCTCAATGAAGCTTACTCAGTCTTAAGTAAGCCTCACTTGCGTCTTGCTTATGATGCAGAACTTGCACACCAAGAAGGTCCCAAACGGCACACACATAGTGGAATTGTGACGGATGCTCCACGAGAAAGAGTGTATGTATAGTGCAGTACTTCAATGATTTCACTGATACAGTATTATTTGAATAATGTAATTTCTGAACTACAGTATTTCACTTGGATGGTCACTATGGCAAGATCACCAGAGGTTTTGTTGGAGAGGAGTGTGATAGCTGGGGCAGAGTGATACTTGAGAAAAGTTGACTTCATCTAGAGTGACTACAAAACATTCACTTACAAATAGTTAAAGCCATACCAAGTCTTACTGGGCATCACTGGAGTGACTAAGTAATTCTCTGATCCAACTGCTTGTTTCTCACCTTGCTGCTTTCCCCAGTCCACACCAGATAGCAGCTCCTAGCAAACACAAAGTCCTTATCCTCAAGTCCTATCTTATTCTTCCTGATTCATCTTTGTGATGGTATAGGTAGGCTTGACACCAGTTCCAGACAAGTTCCTTATTATCTTAGAAACCAAGATTTCATATGCTGAAGACTCATGGTGTTAATTAATTATTAAGGCAGTATGTTTATATATATTATGGAACACTTCTTGTTTGTGTTGACAGTTATTTTGTGTGTCCCATTGCTTAACTAGTCAGTGATACAGAGTTTCCTTCTCTGTTCTGGTTTTGTTCATGCATAAGGATTGTGGTTCCTCCTCTCAAGCTTCACAGTACATTTATAGATCCTAGGTGTTTGACTCCAAAACAAGACATTTTTGCTGACCACTTCTCAGGAACACTTGGTTAGTTGTAGTTGTTATGAAGGGCAGTGACGGGACTAAGCCGTATGTGCCCTGCCAGTTGAAATTTTGAGTAGACGGTGAGAATATTCCTTTGTGGAATATAGCAGGCAGTGGGAGGACGAGTCCCAGCTCATTAACATTATTTGTAGTCTGTAGATAAGGGTATATGGGAATTAGTACAGTAATGTGACAGTCAGCAGGGGGGGTGCTGTGCACAGCTCATGTGCTTCGATGTACAGTAATCCTGTAGAGGCTATGAAGCTAAAAGTGTGCTGTAGAACGGCATAACATCTGTCTTCATAAGACCTGCTCCATTGAGAAGAACAGGAAGCGTCACTTGGTTAGGTTGTGTGCTGGACAAACTGTTTACTCCCCTTCAGTAGCACTCTGTAGCTATAGCACTGGGGCTGCCAAGCCTTAGAGAAGCTTGGGGGGATCAGGAATCAACCCATAACCAAGAAAAAAAATCTACCAGAGAGTATGAGTTCTTCAAACAAGCAGTTGATTGGGATATTTCTATCCCTGAGGAAAATAAGGTAAACAATCATTGCCATGGGGTAAACACACTAGTTGTGATGTGTCTGTCCACCATTAGATGGCAAGCCAGACATCTAGGGGTTCCAACCAGACAGCCACCTCATTCACTCTCCTGGTGCTGCCTGGAGAGTAAGTGGAGAGGGTTATTTTAGGTAAGTGGAGTTGGTTATCATTAAAATGTTATGTTTCATGTGGGGGATTGCAATGTTTTTATTCTATTTCCTGCTTCACATTTGTGTTACCTTCCTTTCATGGTCCCTGTGTTTATATTTTGCTCCAGTTGTGAGTTAGGGTTATCCTCCTAGTAGGCAGCTTGTGTCCTTCTTGCCCCACCAGAATTATCTTCTCTTCTCTAAATAGTTCAGGTTTCCCCTCTAAAAGTTCCCTTCTTGAGTCCCTCTCACCTCCAGGTAATTCATGGGGTTGCTCACCACTACTGGCCTGTTGATGGAGTGCTTGTGTGCAGTCAGGTCATACACTGTAGCTGAGGGGGCACTTGGATCATGTACCTTCCTTCACTGAGTGGTTAAGTTTGGATACTGATGTTTGCTCATTCAAGACATTTCTGCATATTGCCTACTTGCTCATCTTGGGATGATCCAGGTAGCCGGTATCCTTCACTCATGATTTTGTTGTTGTTGTCAAGTCTGCATGTTGGAACAGGCTGTTATGGTACTGGATACTGTTTTAGTCAAGCTGACTTATCAAGTTACAGCCATATTGCAGTATCATTCTTTGCAGTTCCAGCTTCTGCCACCCCTGGCTGAGCAGAGTGGCATAGGTACCTATCTCTTGTTTATTTGTTTCAACCCCCCATTAGTTTATTTGACTTCCCAGTCTCGTGGTGGGTAGTGGGGCTGCTATCAGTGGTTACTCTGCCATGGGCCTTAACAAAGGAGATGGCTGGGAAGTTAAATGAACCAAGTGTGGTTGAAGCAAGTAAACAGGAGCTCAGCCAGGTGCTACAGAAGCCACTACTGCAAAGAGATACTGCAAACCAGACATGGCAGGTCTGATTTCATTGAAAATTTTAACATTTAAAATGTTTTTAAACAAGTTGGATGATATTGATCGAGACCTATTTTTTAAAAGGTCAGATATAATACATATAAGGGGCAATGACTTGAAGCTCAACAAGCCACAATATAGGACAGAAAACAGAAGATGGTTTTCATCCATAGAGTTATAAACCAATGGCACTGCCTATTTGCCATAGCCATACATTCCAAAACGTTACTGCAGTTTGAAATTCCGCCTGAAAATATTCATCAGGACAAAAAGAGGGGACCTTTGACAAGCTCTCACCTTGAGTTGTGTGCCTGGGGTTCCAGGGCAGATGGGGGCCCAGTGGTTCCCAGGCTGCAGGCCTGGCGATTTTCAAGCAAAAATTTTATCTAGCAGTTCGTGTAAGTTCTCGGGAGAAGTTTCTGACAGTATCCAGAGACGTGTATCTAGCAGTAATTGGACTGAATGCCTGGTGGTTCTCTGCAGTCCCCAATTGATATGCCAGACAGTCCTAAGGCTGCATGCCCAATGGTCTTTGGCCTCAGAGCCCAAAGTTTCCTGGGGCTGAGTACATGTTGTTTCCCAGTCTACATGCCCAGCATTTCATGGGCTATATGCCACAGTTTTTCTGTCCGTATACTTTCCATTTCCTAGGCTGTGAGCCTCGAGGCTTCCTAGCCGAGTGTCCAGGGATTTTTTCAAGTATATATAATAGTTCATTTGTATGTTGTATAGAGTTGCAAACTGTTTTTCAACATTTAACACAGTTTCTGTGGGGAGCCCCTTTGGTTCCTTGGAGCTATACCGAGCTGATGTGTATATATTAGACCGTGGCAACAGTTAATCAAAGGAGTTCTAAGCCTACCGGGGACCAGAGCCAGAACCTGGCCCCCTCAAGAGAGGCACGAGGAGCAATGGCCTAAAGACACGCCTGTGTAATTGGAAGCAGTCTTTGTCTGCCATCTACCAGGTCAGGCACCCAGAAAGGAAGAAATTTCAAAACAAACTACTGCTGGCCAAAAAATTGCAAACCAAAAGCCGAAAAAGCAAACAGAACTCGCAATCAAAAACAGTGAAACAATCATGACGTCACAACAACTGTCGTGCATCCGTCTACGCAACCCCCCCTCCCCGGGAGGAGGACAGGGGGGGTCCCAGACCTCCATGCTGGCAACTCTACTCAGTTCAAAGAATGTTGTGATGGTGAATGGTCGATCGTTCTGGCTCCACTTTTTGCGCAGTGCTGCAGTGTGGTGTTGTTGCTCTGTTTTGGTGGTGTGTGAGCCAGACGTAACACAAGAGTACTGGGGCTGCATGCACTTAGGACTACCTTCCCTAGGTGCCTTGTAATTACTGCCTCTGCGGCTTCAGGGTTATCATCCATGAGCCGTTCAGGAGCAGCTACCTTCGTGTGGTTCTGTCGCTGCTCGGTGATTGCCCGCCCTTGGGGGGTTCAGCTAGGGTGGTTCTTACTCCTGTTTTCCCTTGGGCAGGAGGTAGTTTCATCACTGGCTGGGGCGCGAGGTACTGTACAGCTGTCTGATATACGCATACCAACCAGTTCTGTTCACCTGGAGATGTTGTGCTTTTGCAGGTTTTTTTTTTTGTTTTTGTTCTGTTTTGCCTAGCGGGGGTCTGCCAGGTGTGGTGGTAGGACCACTAGTAGGTTTTTGGTGGCTCCCCTCTGGGTCCCAGTGCTTGCACATGTCGCAGGGGTTCACCTTTTAGTTTGTTTGCTTGGTAGCTCTGGAATAACCGGTTAGCAGTACCTCGCCTGGGCTTCCTTTAGCAGTCAGCGTAAGGGCCCTGGAAACCCCCATTGAAGCTCAATGGTTCAATGTAGGAGACCTCTGAGTTCTTCCTCGCCTTGTGCGAGTTTGAAGGTTGCTCTGTCCCCCTGTCTCAGGGTGACACTCACCGTCTGCCTTTGCCTTGCTGCCTGTTGGGGTCAGTGACACCTATGACCCGGAGTCCTGCGAGTGGTGTTCTTTGCTTGTACTCCAACTCACCAAGTCCACTGAGACTGATATTTGGGTGCAGGCAGCTTCAATGTTGCATGCGTGGTTTAACCCTTTAGTTGCGCAAGACATCATATGATGCTTTGACCGACTTGCAGTAAATTGTGCTCGGCACCATATGATGTTTTGGAGTACCGCGCAAGATTTAAACGGCCCGTGGATACACGGGGTTCACCACACCTTCATCAGGGCTCTTGTAAATAGACGCCATTTAAAAAAAAAATCGTGGGCCAAATTCCCGGGTGTGAGGGCCTCAGTATTGAGTGAGCAACCAAGCCTGATGCATGCAGCATGAGCTCACAGCACTGCTGTTCAGCTTGTGACCACAGCATTGCCTAAAAATGCCATAATATACATGTTCTTGCTATTATTACAGAAGCCCCCTGACTGTGATAAAACTGACCAGAGTTCTGATAATAGCAGGATTGTGGTGATATTAGGCGCTGTGCTCCATGGAGGGAGGAGTAATGCTATGGGAGGGAGGGTGGTGGCGTCTTCTTCTGACTGTGTGTGGCCACCTTTTATTGACTGCACTCACCATACCAGCTTAGTGGTTCGCTATGGTGAACACAAATGTAGATACTTATATATAACGTGTGTATAGAGTGTAATAACAGCAATAGGAGTAGGTTGGGAGCCGCCATTTTGGTGAGGGAGGTGTGTCGTCTGCACGACTTATCATGGTTACTAGTGACCACTATGGTCTTTGGGCACCATACCAGTTTACTTATACAAGTATGGTGAATAAAACAGGTAGATACTTATATATAATGTGTGTATATAGCATAATAACACCACAGACAGTATTGTTGGAGGAGAAATATTAGTGCGTCTGGCCTTGAGGGCGGCCGTCACCAGCTGACTGTGTGAGTAGCGACGTCTTTGTGCCTTTACTCACCATACAAGCTTAGATGTACAGTTCTGGTGAACAAAACATGTAAATACTTATATATAACTGTATATAAAAGCATGTATATAAAAGCCTGTATATAAAAGCAAAAACAGTATGGTGGGAGGAGAATGGTGGCAAGTCAGGTGAGGTGAGGGAGGGAGGGAGTGGCAGCCAGTGGCGGGCTGCCACTGGCTGCCACTGCCACTCAGCATACCAACTTAGTGGTTCGTTATGGTGAACATGAATGTAGATACTTATATATAACGTCTGTATATAGTGAATAAAAACAAAAACAGTATTGTGGGAGGAGAATGTGGGTGAGTCAGGTGACTTGAGGGAGGGAGGGAGGAAGTAGCAGCCAGTGGCGGGCTGCCACTGACACTCAGCATGCCAACTTAGTGGTTTGTTATGGTGAACACGAATGTAGATACTTATATATAATGTCTGTATATAATGAATAAAAGCAAAAACAGTATGGTGGGGAGGAGAATGTGGGCGAGTGAGGTGTTGAGGGAGGGAGTGAGTGGCTGGCTGGTGTGTGGCGGTCACTCCTCATTACTTTTTGACTCATAATTGCAACTTAGTGGTTCGTTATGGTGAACAAAACATGCAGGTACTTATATATAACCTGTGTATATAGTGTAATAACCGACAAAGTATTTGTTCACTGTTTGATGAACATAATTGAATCAACAATATGCACACCATATTTTTGAGTACAGCGATGATTCACTCATTTTATTATATAAATATATGACACTACACACTATTGAATAATATTACAGCAAAAAAACTACGAAAAATCAATCAGAGACATTGAAATAATTTGGTAATTATCTCTTTGTGGCAACTCTGGCCTGACAGCTGGCGAGCAACAGACTGTCTGGGACGTACGCTGAGTCATTGCCTATTTTTTGCCAGACTTCCCCGCTCTATAGTGGGCAATATATGCCACTAACAATTTTTTTATTATTTTTCCCATGATCAGTGAACACAAATTAACCGGTTAGGAAGAATTTTTTTTTTTTATGCACCTGTGGGTGTCAAATGGTATATAGCCATGCGCCATTTAACCCTTAAAGTGCGCATCACATCATATGATGTGCTAGGCGTTTTACCAGTAAACTGCGCTTCACGTCAAATGACGTGTATGGGTACCGCGCACGATTTGAATGTCCCGCCGGGCAGCTGGGGTTCCCATACGCTGCCCACGGGCTATAGTAAACAGCGGCCATTTTGAAAAAAATTCCCGCTCACGCTCTGAAGACGTGGGAGGCCTCAGTTTAGCGACAGTCACCATGGCGAGCGCACGGTCAAACGCCTCACGGGCACACACCACTCAATCCCTCATCCCAGAGCAAATAGCCCACGAATTATTTTCTGAAGGTGAGGAAAGTGTGTTTGATGATTCAGACAACGACGAGGATTATACACAGTTGTTGGGTGATAGTAGCAGCAGCAGTGAGAGTGAGAATTCTTGCCATGCCAAGGCGAGGCCTCTACACTCACCCATGCCCCCTCGCTCAGTTTCTACCCCAGTTCTACCACGACCTCACAGTTCCTGTGGATATTATCTGTTTGAGGGTGACGAGTCAGAGGGAGGTGACTCCTTTTCTGGGTTTAGTGACTCGGATCACAGTTTTTATTGAGCCTGTGGCTGGTACCAGTGGTGTAACTGGGCGAGAAATTGTCGCGTCAGCAGCATCTCGCCCAGCCAAGCGCTACCGCATGGCACCACATGAGGGACCAAGACCCTCGTGTTCACGTGCATCCACCTCACATGCATCCACCTCACGTGCACCCACCTCACGTGCATCCACCTCACGTGCATCCACCTCACGTTCACCCATCTCACGTGCACCCACCTCACCTGCATCCACCTCACGTGCATCCACCTCACCAGAACCCACCTTACGTGCACCCACCTCACGTGCACGTAGCCGCCGTGCTTCTCACAGACGGTATTCAGCTCCTGGTCGCCGGTATGCATCGCTTCCTCACCGTCTTTCATCTGCATCTCGCAGGACGCCTGGTGTACTTGAGTGGAGTGATGGTGACGATTTTATTCCTAATATTCCTCACTTTGACGATAAAGATGTAGGGATTACAAACCTTTTCCCTAATCAAGGTGAGGACATGGCTGAGATGGAATATTTTACAGCATTCTATGATGAACCACTCATGGAATACATTGTACACCAAACGAACCTGCATGCTGCTTACCTGATTGAGAGGGAAATCACAGAATTTTCACGACTGCAGCGTTGGAAAAATACCACAGTTGCGGAAATGTATGTGTTTTTGGCACTCTGTTTGTTGATGAAGCACTGTCACAAACATGCAATAAGTGACTATTGGAGCAAGGACCATACAGTGCCAACATCTTTATTCGGTAAATATATGTCACGAGACAGGTTTCAGATACTCCTCAGGTGTCTACATTTTGGAAGTGTTCAGGACCGAACACCTGATGATAGACTGTGGCGAGTGAGGCACTACATGAACGATGTTATTGGAAAATTTCAAGAGATTTTTACGTACCAGCACAGAAGTTGCTGGTTGATGAATCTCTCGTACTTTTCAAGGGACGTGTTCCATTCAAACAGTACATTTGTACAAACAGTACAGTACAGTACAGAAAATAACATGATGTTTAACAGTGATAAATTCCAGGTACTCAGGTACGGTAAAAATGAGGACCTTAAACATAATACAGAGTACAAAACACAATCAAATGTGCCCATAGTAGGAAAACAGCATGTAAAGGATTTGGGAATAATGATGTCTGACGACCTAACGTTTAGGGAGCATAACCAAGCAAATATTGCGACAGCCAGAAAAATGATAGGATGGATTACGAGAACTTTCAAATCCAGGGATCACATCACAATGCTTGTACTCTTCAAGTCACTTGTGCTGTCCCGTCTTGAGTACTGTTCAGTACTCACTTCCCCCTTCAGAGCAGGAGAGATTGCTGAAATAGAGGGAATACAGAGAACATATACAGCACGTATAGACGCGATAAAGCACCTAAATTATTGGGATCGTCTCAAAGCTCTCCAAATGTACTCACTAGAAAGAAGACGAGAGAGATATCAAATAATATACACCTGGAAGATACTGGAGGGCCAGGTCCCAAATCTACACAGTAAAATAACAACGTACTGGAGTGAACGATATGGAAGAAAATGCAGAATAGAACCAGTGAAGAGCAGGGGTGCCATAGGCACAATCAGAGAACACTGTATAAACATCAGAGGTCCACGGTTGTTCAACGTCCTCCCAGCAAGCATAAGAAATATTGCCGGAACAACCGTGGACATCTTCAAGAGGAAACTAGATTTATTCCTCCAAGGAGTTCCGGACCAGCCGGGCTGTGGTGGGTATGTGGGCCTGCGGGCCGCTCCAAGCAACAGCCTAGTGGACCAAACTCTCACAAGTCAAGCCTGGCCTCGGGCCGGGCTTGGGGAGTAGAAGAACTCCCAGAACCCCATCAACCAGGTATCAACCAGGTAACCCTCAAAACGAAACCGATTTGGCCTGAAATTTTTTGTTCTTTGTGATTGTGAGACAGGATACGTGTTACACATGATTTTGTACTCGGCTAGTGATGTAGACATTCCCATTAACGACGAACATGGATTCTCGGGTAGTGTAGTGAAGACCATCATGGCTCCGTGGATGAACAAGGGACACATTTTATACACGGATAATTACTATACAAGTCCCTTGCTAGCTCGGTTCTTGCTAGAAAATAGAACCGGATTGGTTGGTACAGTAAAGCCACAACGAAGGGAAATGCCTGTGTTTGACACCGACATTGCAGTTGGTGAGTGTCAGAGAAGGAAAAGTGATAACATTCTGTCAGTTTGGTGGAAAGACAAACGAGAGGTGAACTTGTTAACAACAATTCATGATGGAACAATGGTGAACAGTGGGAAAGTGAGCCATAAAACAAACGCACCACTATATAAGCCAGACTGTGTTTTAGACTATAATATCAACATGCGGTTGATTGATAAATCAGACATGATGATTGGCACTGCAGAGTGTGTGCGGAAGACATGTAGGTGGACGAAAAAAGTGTTCTTCCATCTTGTGGACATGAGCATGCTGAACTGTTTCAACATGTACCTTGTGAGGACTGGACGTAAGCCCACTTTCCGTGACTTTGTATTTGATGCTGCAATACAGTTATTAGGAAAGTTTGCAAAAGATGTACCAGGGATTCAGCGGCCCATCATAAACCCACTGTTGCAGCATGCTGGTACTCCACGCCTCGCTCACACTGAAGGCTTCCTAGCTCACAGACTCAAGTATTTGCCACCAGCTGGGAAGCGTGCAATAGGCCAACGTGATTGCTTGGTGTGTAAAACAACGACACGTAGAGACCAGAAACGGAAGCTTGTACAAACATGGTGTGAAACGTGTGGTATCCCATTATGTGCTGTCGACTGCTTCAATGACTACCACAGTCTAGAAAACTTCTAAGTGTGCTGCAAAGTGTGTACAGCGTGTGCGAGTGTGTAAATATGTAAACATATAAGCAGTTAGCGTGTGCGTGTGTGTAAATATATACAAATATAAGCAGAACATACAATATAATAGACTGTAATGACATATTATATTGCCGTAATTGAAAACAGATGTGTGCGCCTGTGTATACTCAAATATGCAACAATTATTGATACAAAATATGTTCAAACATTATTTGAAACAAATTTAGTGCAAAATAAATGGATAAAATGCGCCTAGACATTGTAAATAAATAGCGCGAAAATATATTTGTGGCAACTCTGGCTGTTGCGGGACGCCGCGCAACGCCTCCGGGGCGTGTACTGCATGAGCGAACATGCAGAGTGTGACGTCATCGATCAACTTTACGGCTCTATTGCAACAAAAGTAAGTACAATAGATTTTTTTTTATTTTTCCCGTGATCAGTGAACGAAACTTAACAGATTAGCAAAAAAAAAAATTTTTTTTTTTTTTCAAAATGACATGCGCCTGTGCGGATAGCAGTATATTAGACCCCGAGCATGTTAAGGGTTAAGGGTTAAGCCCAAGAAAGCTTCTGAAGGTTCACTAGAAAAGACTGTTTCATTACAGTCCATCCTTGACATTTTATGTACAATACTAAACGATTCTTCGCGGCAGGGGATCGTATTCCAGGGACCTGCCCGAAACGCTACGGGTACTAGTGGCTGTACAAGAATGTAACAACTCTTGTATATATCTCAAAAAAAAAAAATAAATAAATAATACTTTGTTACAAAGACAGGTTTGAAAAAGCTGAACTGAAGGATTCACTTGTCAATAAAAATTACTTACGTTGTCATGTGTTTATTTTTCTTGATTAACCCTTAACTGCGCAATGCACCTGCAGGCCCACGTTTGGGGTGCGCAACGTGCCTCCAGGTATTTGTATTTTTCACGTTTCATTCAAAACTCCCGCAGCTACATGGGGTTCACATAAGCTTCCTCAGGGCTCTTGTAAACAGATGCCATCTTTAAAAAAATCAAGGTAGACATTCCCGGGTGTGAGAGCCTCAGTAGTGAGTGAACAACCAAGGCTGGCGCTCGCAGCATGAGCGCACAGCACTGCTGTTCAGCGTGTGACCACAACATCGCCTAATAATGTCAAAATATATATATAACCTATATTATTTATCCATGATAGTATTATAGAAGAGCCTGAGTGTGATAATGACTGAGTACAATGTTCAAATATCAGTGATTCAATGCTGTTCACTATGTTCACAGCGTTAGCCACAGAACCACAGCATTATTTTGTCCATCTAGGAATCTTTAAACGACTTCTTAGGTTCCTTTTCAAAATAAACTTGTGTTCAATTATTCATTTACAGTAATTAGTGACCAGGATTGTGGTTATAATTAGCATTGTGCGTAGTATTGTGGAAGGAATTTTGGTCAGGGAGGGAGGAAGGAAGAGAATTGAGGTAGCCTCACTGTGTATGGCAGCCACTCTTGTTTTGCTCACCATACTAGCTTCGTGGTTTGCTATGGGGAACACACATGTACATGGGTATATATAGTGTGTGTGTGTGTGTATATAGTGTAATAACAGCAACATGAGTATGTTAAGTGGAGCTATTTTGGTGAGGGGAGGTGATGTCGTAATCGTAGCGTCGTCTGCTGTGATTTCTCATGCAGTGTATGGTGGCCACTGTACTGTTTGGACACAATACCGGCTTACTTGCATAGTTCTGGTAAATAAAACATGCAGATAGGTATATATAACATGTGTAAATAGTGTAATAAAAACAATAACAGTATGGTGGGAGGAGCAATGTTGGTGAGTAAGATGTTGGAGTGAGGGGGAGGGCCTGTCTGGGTGTGGCTGCTCACACTCATGATGTTCTGAATGTGTTGATGGTGAATATACATAGTGTGTGACACTGTATAGTGTTGTAAATATACATAAATGAACATAAAACATTGGTGTGAATAAGTGTATGATGGGAGGAGCATTGTTGGCAAATGCAATGTTGGAGGAGTGAGGGAGGGCTGGCTGGGTGTGACAGCTCACACTCGCGGTGTTCTGAATGTGTTGATGGTGAATGTATATAGTGTGTGACAGTGTATCGTCTGTAAATAGATTGTATATATACATAAATTAGCATGGTACATGGTAAATATGTGCAACATATATGTACACAAGTGTCATGCACGTAACACGGTGTCCTCGGACAGTACGGATGTTTTATTGCCATAATATAGTGTACGTGTTCATTATACATAGGATTAGCACGTAAAAACAGATAAAATGTATTTGGAACTGTGTGCAAAAAATGAACAAAAACATATTCGCGGCAACTCACTCTCCCCCTGGCGTCCTACTGGCCTCGGGCGCCCTACTGGCCCCGGGAGCGTATGTCACGGGCGAACGGGGAATGATGATGTCACGCGCCAACTTACGGACCCCATAGCAGCCAAAGTAAGTACAATTTCGAAATTTTTTTGACATACCCATACTGAGGGAAGGGTTTTGACACTTTAAAAAACAAAAAGAATTTTTCAAGATAATTTATTTCCTGCGCACTGGGGGGTGCCATATTTGGAGGCGGCACAGTTAAAGGGTTAAGTATCAAGAAATAATAAACACAGGTATTTACTGAATATTTCCCTTTACAGTATATTTAAAGATGAATCTCTTTGGGAGATGCGAGACAAGAGTGAAGACCATAAGTATGAGGGTCGGCCTTATTATGGAATTCAAAGCATCAACAAGAAGTTACCAAACTCTTACATTGCAACTGGAGCTGTCTGCCTGTTGATTATTGGTGCTGTCGTCCATTTCTTCATTGCCAAGTTAGTTTTTTATGATATTTGTCTCTATGATGTATACAGTAGTAGTATCCTAGTTCTACATGTTGTTATAGTCTATTAGTGTGGGAAAAATAAAGAGAATAATAAAATAGTTTGTGCTGCAAATTTTGTATTCTACACTAAAATGCATGGTAATGCAAGTGAGTCATTGATATATGCATGCATCATCATTACTGTGTTCCCCACACATCATTACTGTGTTCCCCACTCTCACAGCTGATGGCACCAGCTGTGAGAGAAAAGGTGAAACTATAACCAAAGAAGGTTTTGTATATTCTAAGCATTGCAGTACCTCTTTTGTGAACTATGGCCACTATGTCCTTAGGGAGATCCTGCATGGGTTAGCGCATTTTTCCCGAGTCACCCGGTGACCTCAGAAACTGTAACAGTTTCCCTGGGGACTGCCAGAACCACCAAATATTCCCAGAGGATGGTTGAGTGAAATGAGGAGGGTGTAATACCATGCAAGCCCATGTAAGCCTCTTACTGGGTTATGCCGTCAGCCTTTATTCATTGGGTTGTAACACTTCCCCTCTCCAGTGCCAAGGAAGTTTCCTTGGCACTGGGTTCCTTAGGTACTAAGTTTCCACCTGTGTCCCTCTGTTCACGTACTACCCGTGCTAAACAGTTTATCTGCCCTGTCAATTCCTCTGATAATTTTATTGGTAGTGATCAAGTCTCTCCCTAACTTTGTGTCTTCTAGTGTCATGAGGTTCTGTTCCATGTGGTTTCAGTTCCTCATATCTCATTCCTCTCAGCTTGGAGACTAGCTTGTTCACATACCTCTGAACCTTTTTCTAACTTTGTTTTGTGTTTAACTAGATGTGGATGCCATGCTGGAGCTGCATATTCCAGTATTGGTCTGACATATGAGTTATAAAAGGTTCTGATTCCTTACACAAGTTTCTGAAGGAAATACTTTTGTTCGCCAGCCTTGCATATGCCGCTGATGTTATCCTTTTGATGTGGGCTTCAAGGGACAGGTCTAGTGTGATATCAACCTCCAGATCTTTCTCTTTTCTTGATTCCTGAAGGGTTTCATCTCCCAACTGGCACCTTGTGTTAGCCTACACTCCCTATGCCTATTTTCATCACTTTGCCCTTGCTCGAGTTAAACACTAGTAGCCATTTGTTGAACCATTCCTTCAGTCTGTTCAGGTCATCCTGTAGCCTCTTGCTGTCCTACTCTGTCTTAATCCTTCTCATAATTTTAGCATCATCAGTAAACATTGAGAGGAATGAGTCTATACCTTCTGGAAGCTCATTCACGTATATCAGAAACATAATAGGTTTGAGTACAGGAACCTGTGGGACTCCGCTGGTGATTTCACCTCAGTCTGAAGTTTCACCGCTCACAGTAACTCTCTGCTTCCTGTTGCTTAGGTACTCCTTTATCCATTGGAGCACCCTACTGCTTACTCCAGCTTCTTTCTCCAACTTACGCAACAGTTTTTTCTGTCGGGAGCCCCTACGGCACTCTGGAGCTTATCGGGCTAAAGTATGTTATGTTAGACCGGGACATTAGCTATGGAGTTCAGACCTACCAGGGACCAGCGCCAGAACCTGGCCCCTTCAGAGAGGTTTCGGGGAGCAATGGCCCTGGAAAACCCCATATGGTTGGGGGTTTTCCTTAACTGCCATCGACCGGGGTTAGGCACCCAGAAAGGTAGGCGTAACAAAACAAACCCCACATGGTAAGAAACTACAACAAAAACTGAACAGAGAGGTAGAAAACTCCCTACAATCCCAAGGAAAACAATCAAACAATCAATTTACTGCCGCGCTGGTCGTCCGTGCAGCCCTCCCCCTCCCAGCCCAGGGAGGGGGAGGGGGCCCCTGGACCTCACCACGCCGGCTGATTTCAGTTCGGAAACTAGGCTTCAACCAACGCGAAAAATATAGTTTATATCTATGACCTCTTGTTCTTAAAGTTCCAGGTCTCAGGAAATCTTCCCTATCGATTTTATCAATTCCTGTTACTATTTTGTATGTAGTGATCATATCACCTCTTTTTCTTCTGTCTTCTAGTTTTGGCATATTTAATGCCTCTAACCTCTCCTCGTAGCTCTTGCCCTTCAGTTCTGGGAGCCACTTAGTAGCATGTCTTTGCACCTTTTCCAGTTTGTTGATGTGCTTCTTAAGATATGGGCACCACCTAACCACTGCATATTCTAGTTTTGGCCTAACAAAAGTCGTGAACAATTTCTTTAGTATATCGCTGCGTTACGTGTGTGTAACATACCTTGTGTGTATGTGTACATGTATGTGTATATACATAATATGTATGTGTATATCGCTATGTTACGTGTGTGTAACATACCTTGTGTGTATGTGTATATGTATATGAATGTGTGTATATACATAATGTGTATATGTGTGTATGTGCTTTTTCTTTCGGAAGGGGTTCTGTTCCCTTCTCTGTTGACGTGTGTAACGTCAACCGCCCGAGTCTCTGCCCCAACTAATCCCTGCCCCGAAACCCACAGACGGTCCGGAGCCGGGAACAGGGAGGGAAAGGGGCGAACAGCACCTAACCAAACAGGGCGGCCACGGGGCATCCGAGTGGGAAACCAACCTAGTATGTTGCAGCAACCTAACCTAGCTTGCAACACGGATGCCACCTGTACTCTGAACAGTAATAACATCAGGAGAGTACTGGAGATCAAGCAGAGAATATCTCTCGCAAGACTCCGGGTCAAGGTGTCAGTGACCCAACAGGCAACATGACGGAGGTAAAAATGGCGACTGTCACCCGGAGACAAGGGCACAGCAACCAACAATCCCGTACAAGACGGGTTTGAACCCGGAAGACACATTTAATGGTCCCCGAGCCCAGACAGGGGTTTCCAGGGCCCGTAGGGTAACAACTACGGGAAGCCCGGGCAAGGTGTTGCTAACAGGTTAAGAAACCCAAACATAACAAGAGAGTAGAGGATAGCACTGAAAACCCCTGCGACGTGTACAATCACGGGGGGCCTAGCAGAGGGCCACCAAACACTACCAGTGGAACTATAGCCACACTAGGCAGACCCCCACCAGGCATGAAAATAAAAACAAAAGAAAAACCCCGCAAAAGTACACCGTCTCCAGAGGCAACAGGAACCGGTCGCCGCTTAGGTGGCAGGCTGTGCAACACCTTGACACCCTAACCAGCACAATACCAATCCCTACCCAGGGCCAAACAAGGGCCCCAAGCCCCAGCTGGCCCCAAGGGCGAGGCAAATGCAGAGCAGCAAGAACCTCTACGGGAATGGTTCCCGAACGCCCCAGGGAAGATAACCCTGTTATGCAAGAGCAGTACTCACAGGGCACTTAGGGAAGTCAGCCACTAAGCACATGCAGCCCTGGCACTGATGAGGTACTCCTGGCCACCGCACAACACAACACACGGCAGTGAATGCCACACAAGGCAAACACCACCTAGGAAACTGAGGCCAGAGAAGCGTCTATCCCGGATGACATTAGCTTACGAACTGAAGCTTGGCAGTCGGCGCGGTAGGTCCGGGGCTCCCCCCTCCCCCTCTCGGGCCAGGGAGGGCTGCGTGGACGATCGGCACGGCAGTAAAGTGTGATGTTTGCTTGTTTGCTTGTTTCCTTGTGATTGTAGGGAGTTTCTACCTCTCTGTTCGGTTTTTGGTTTTAGTTTTTTACCATGTGGGGCTTGTTTTGTTATGCCTACCTTTCTGGGTGCCTAACCTGGTCGATGGCAGATAAGGAAAACCCCAACCACAAAGGGGTTTTCCAGGGCCATTGCTCCCTGAAACCTCTCTAAAGGGGCCAGGTTCTGGCGCTGGTCCCTGGTAGATCTGAACTCCTTAGCTAATGTCCCGGTCTAATATAACATACATTAGCCTGATAAGCTCCAAAGAGCCTCCGGGGCTCGCCCAGAAAATGGCGTTTCATTACATTCAACACTGGTTTTTTCCAGGTTAGCATGGGTGTTTGAGGTCCAGCTATGTCTTTTTAAGGGTTTGTGAGGTATTTTATTTACCTTCATCATTGTTTCTTGATCAGCATCTCTTGCCTAATAATTGTCACCTTTTATTGTTCAGTACTGTATTGGCAGAGCTGCTGTCTGCCAGTACAGTATTTGATGTCAGTACTTCTGTGGCTCCATTCTCCAAGCCCAAGTGGTTCCATGTCTAAGCATTTTCTCATCTCAGGACTATTCATGTTTCTCTTGAAACATCCGGGTCACTGGACAGAATCCTTGATTTTCTTTCCTTCCCTAGGTTCACAAGGTGAACCTTGTGAACCTAGGGAACATTTGTCTGTAATGATGCATCACTTTAGCACCCATAATGTCCTTTTTCTTAACCAGTATGGTGGATATCGTTGACTGAGATTTGTTGTACTGCCCCATACTCTGGGATACTATTTTGTATGGCAGTTTTTGTTGACTCTTGTTTCTGGTTGTCAAGGGTTCTGCTTCTTTGGCTCTGGTTGACTTTTTCTTTGTTTGTAGCTGTCTTTTTCTTTTCTTGCGAAGAATGAGTCAGCAGGCTTCCAGAGGATCCACTGGATGTTGATGCTTGGTTGGTTCAGTCAAGGATGCATCATTTGTTGTCTCAGGTAGCAGCTGTTTGCTACTCCCTGCGTACCATCAGCTCCGCTCTAGTTGATGCCGTGTGGGTTGTCTGTCTTCCAAGGACTGTATATCTCAGAGTATCCTCGATGTTATAAAGTCTAACCAACCTGTGGTCTACTCCTAGTCCCATGATGTTTGCAGATACGCTGCTCTTGTTGCAGTCTTTTTAATACAGTGGCACCTCGACATACGATTGCCCCTACTTACGATAAATTCGAGTTCCGATATAAATTTCATCAAAAAATGCGACTCGACATCCGATGGTGTCGTCGACATCCGATATTTGTTGGTACACGTTCGGGTCGGCCGAGCGCGTGGTTCCCGGTCACGCGGTCCGACCTGCCTCAGTTTACTACAGCTACCCGCTTAGTGACGATCGCGCCTATAAGAAATTCCGCTTTTGTGGTGATTTTTTTGATTTTGCATTTTGAACATTAGTAATTTTTCTATCGCGCCATGAGTCCCAAGAAAGTCAGTGGTAAGGCTCAACATATGAGATCCCATGTAAGAATGACCATAGAGCAGAAACAAGAGATCATTCGTAAATATGAAGACGGTGTGCGGGTCGGTGAACTGGCTAGGCAGTACAACAAATCTCAGTCAACGATATCCACCATACTGGTTAAGAAAAAGGACATTATGGGTGCTAAAGTGATGCATCATTACAGACAAATGTTAAATCGAATGGAAAAACAAATGTCTTTTGACAAATTTGTAGTGAGACAAACAAGCACTGAACCACAACCAGGTCCTAGTGGTATTCAGGCAAAACGTAGGAGAGAGAGTACCCCAGAGAAAACATCACTGCCTGATGTGATAATGGAAGGGGACTCCTCTTCCAAATAGTAACAACTCTCCTCCTCCCCCCTCATCACCATCTTCCATACGCCATTGAAATCCCTCCATAATGGTAAGTGAAGTTTTGGTACTGTATTGTAGTTAGAAAAAACATTGTATTCAGTATAAAATGTATTTTTATGTTAATATTTTGGAGGGTGGGGAACGGATTAATTCAAATCCCTTTATTTCTTATGGGAAAATTCGCTTCGACTTCCGATATTTCGACATACGATCCGTCTCTGGGAATGGATTAGCATCGTAAATCGAGGCCCCATTGTACAGTATGTCTTTGGTGAATATTCAAGCTTGGGGTTTTGGCAGTCTAACACGATCAGGGCAGCCAGGTATTTGGTCAGTGTTCCATATCAGTCCTATGTTGCCTTGGGATATGTTTCCTGGCCGTAGGTCTTTCCTCCATATTTATACCTGCCACCTCTCCTTCTCTCTGGTATGTCCATAAATTTTTCCTCTGTGGTTATTTATGTACAGGGAGCCACGAAGAGGCTTTCCCTAGAAGCCTAGGGTTGAGTGTATTGAACTGCCTCTTTCTGGTAGAGCCCCAGTGGCTCCCTGTCTCACCCTCCCTTCCATCAAGATTTGTCAGTTCGTGGGGTGGTTTTTATCTGCTCCAGAACTGAATGGCAAGGACTGAGCTCCAGGCTGCCTGGTGGCAGCGATCGTTACTAATAGGTTTGAGCTAGTTTTTAATTATTTTGTTTTGGTTGAATCATTTGGGGAGTTGTTTCTCAGTTTTGAGGCCTTCAATCTTGTGAACCCTGCAGTTGTCTGTAGAGCTTCACTGACTCTGTTTGCTTTCCCTTTGAAATGGCACAATGTCATTGTTCTCTGCGCTTTTGTGCAGACTTGTTTGAATGCATCAGCGCTTCTCTTTTTATGAACCTTGCAGTTGCCTGTAAAGCTTGACTCACTTTCTGGGTGATGATAATACGTCCCCCTGTTCCTTGTGCCTCTGTGGGGGAGGGACAGACTGTAGCTCTGGTTCCCAGTAGGCCAACAGTACTCCTGTGAGTGATGTTACCCAGAAGTGCTCAGCCATCTTGGTGAGATAGCTTGAAGGAGCCATCGGGACTCTTATCAGAAAGAAGCTTTTCATTACTTTCGACACTGGTGTTTTTTCATTGTCTCACTTGACCAAGTATAATCGAACATTTGAAGAGTATTCGTTTGCACCAGAGGAATATGTCGACTTGCTCCTGCTACGTCTGGTTTTGTTGGGAAGATCAGGACATTGCCCAAGGAAGCAATATAGTGACCTGCTCACAAAGGTGCTTTCATTTATACTCAAACCCTTATTTATATTAGTTTATAGTTTTTATCAAAGTTGTTTATATATTGTGATTTTGTATTTAAAATTTGTGTTTCAGAAAATCTTCTGAATTTGCTATTGAAAAATTAAATCAACGTGACAAAACTGCTAGCCAGCACTACATGTTAGCAAGAGAACAAGCTCAAATGAATGGAAATGAACTACAGATGTTGCTGTTCAAGAAAAAGACTGAAGCAAGAAACCATAATAATGACTGATACCGTCCAAGCAGTATATTGAAATACTGTACACATTTTCTTAACACAGACCCTTGAATGTACAGAAGTGTGAAGTAAAGTAGTTTTTAATTAGCAGGCTGTCAGATTTTTCTGAACCACATTACCCCCCAGGCATTATTTCATAGCATTACCTTGCTCATATTTTCTCCCAAAAATGATCAGCAAATTTTTTCTGTACAGTGTAAACTCACTTGAGTGAACTATGTGAGGGAAGGCCAATTGGCTCCATGAGGAATTTCATTCTACCCAATGACCTTAAAGGCAACCACCACCCCCTGTTAAAAGAAATTATTTTTGGAGGGCTTACATCCACGATAATGAATATACAGGTTCGTGACTTACCTTATCAGGAGAGTAGTGTAGTGAAATATTTTCTTAACACTGAAGCACATAAACTGAAGCTGTAAGTACAAATCCATCATAACCTATTTTTCAATTCTATATTAAACAAACATCTTAAAAAATGAACTGGTTATAAATTTATCATTTTGATCATGGCATATGATACAGCAAACATTGGCAAACTATTCCGTATTAAGCACTGCACTGCGCCATCTTACATAACACAGGGCATGGCAGTGCACCACCTAACTCACAAACGATGTTAGGATATCGTAAGATTTAAAACGCACGTGCGGTAGGTTGGGTACGAGATAGATGCCAGAGACCTCCAGTGAGCAGCAGCCATCTTGAAAAAAGTTCCCCGCATGCCCCAGTTGGCTCAGTTCTTAGTGAGAAACCATGACTAGTGCACACACACTCCTCCAACTCCCAATTCCCTGTCGGATGCGGTGTCGAAAGATCGCTCTCTGATGATGACATTCAGACCTTATGGTTTAAAGAAGATAAGTGTAGTAATATTGATGAAGCAAGGCATGATAAAGACCTAACACAACTGTCAGATACAAGTTATACAGCATGGATGAGGATGATACAGCAAGTGTATCCAGTACAGGGTGAGTGCCAGGTGTGCTGCGGCCTCCCAGGCCATCGCCCTCGCCATTATTATCACCACCTGTGTCATCTCCAACTTTTTAAGAAAGTAATACTGTATATGAATAGTTTTCTGGGTTCAGTGATGCAGCTTCTGATACAAGTAGCATAATAAATGTTGAACATGATAACAAATATCATGATGTTTAACAGTCATAAATTCCAGGTACTCAGGTACGGCAAAAATTTGGATTTGAAACATAATACAGGGTACAAAACACAATCGAATCTGCCCATAGTAGGAAAACAGCATGTCAAGGATTTGGGAATAATGATGTCTGACGACCTATCGTTTAGGGAGCATAACCAAGCAAATATTGCGGCTGCCAGAAAAATGATAGAATTGATTACGAGAACATTCAAATCCAGGGATCCCATCACAATGGTTGTACTCTTAAAGTCACTTGTATTATCCCATCTTGAATACTGCTCAGTACTCACTTCCCCCTTCAGAGCAGGAGAGATTGCTGAAATAGAGGGAATACAGAGAACATATACGGCACGCATAGACACGATAAAGCACCTAAATTATTGGGATCTTCTCAAAGCTTTCCAAATGTACTCACTAGAAAGGAGACGAGAGATATACCAAATAATATAGACATGGAAAATACTGGAGGGGCCTGGTCCCAAATCTACACTGTAAAATAACAACATACTGGAGTGAACGATATGGAAGAAAATGCAGAATAGAACCAGTGAAGAGCAGGGGTGCCATAGCCACAATCAGAGAACACTGTATAAACATCAGAGGTCCACGGTTGTTCAACGTCCTCCCAGCGACTATAAGAAATATTACCGGAACAACCGTCGACATCTTCAAGAGAAAACTAGACTGTTTTCTAAAAAATGTGCCGAACCAACCGGCCTGTGGTGGGTATGTGGGCCTGTGGGCTGCTCCAAGCAACAGCCTAGTGGAGCAAACTCTCACAAGTCAAGCCTGGCCCTAGGCTGGCCTTGGGGAGTAGAAGAACTCCCAGAACCCCATCAAGCAGGTATCATAGATGAACAGAGTGTTAGCGGCTTCCATGGTGGTGTTACTATGCCAGTGGTGGTGGTGCCAGTACAAGGAGCACGGGTGAATTTGCGAAGGAGGACTGTGAAAATTTTTTACCACACTAACCACAATTTGATGATTCTGATGGTGTTGCACCCACTTTCTCATATACAGGTGAAAGGGAATATTTTATGGCTAATTTTGATGAGCCATTCATGCAACATCTTGTTGACAAAACCAACAGGTATGCATTGCAACTGCAACTTATTGCAGGTGATATTATTACCTCCTTCACATATGACAGGTTGGAAGGACACCACTGTGGCCGAGTTGTATGTGTTGTTAGCACTGTGTCTGCTTATGAAACATTCCATGTAACATGTAATACACGATTATTGGAACAAATTTTGCACTGTTTCAAGCCCAGTGTTCAACAAATATGTGTCATGAGACAGGTTCCTGATATTTCTTTGGTGCCTACACTTTGAAAGCATTGCAAATGCTGATTGAAATGATCAACTTTGGAAAGTGCAAAAAGTGTTCAGTGATATCAGACAAAAATTTTGCGATTACTGTGTACCAGGACATAATTTTGTCAATGATCTTTTCCTAGATTTTTTCAAGACTACATTACACTAAACAAGCTTGGCTACATACCACCTACAGGAACTAAAGCCAAAGGTGTTCGCGAGTGCATTGTTTGCAAGGACACAGAACGAAGAAACAGGCAGTGAAAATCGATGTGTACCAGGTGCATCGAGTGCAAAGTTGCACTGTGTACCATGGACTGCTGCTTTGATTTCATTCACTTTCAAAGTACTGAGTGTGTAATGCAGTGTATAACTGTAAATAGTGTGTGAGAATGTACATAGTGTAAATAATTTGAATATTGAACAAGTAATATTGCGACAATAATATTTTTGTGTGGACACATTAGTGATACATGTATCACAGTTTCTTGAACAATTATGACGTTCTACTGTTTACATATTGTAAAGGACACAAATGGGCATCAGGTACGATAAAAAAAAAAGAATTAGAAAGCATTGAAAAATATAAATTAAAATATATTTGTGGCAACTCACGAATCTTGAATCACCCGTGCGACCGCCTTTGGAAGCTTCCTGCATGGGCAAACACGTATCAGTGACATCACATTGCATCTTCTCCATGTTGCCACACCCAAAGTAAGCTATTTTGTATATACAGTGGTACCTCGAATAACGAATTTAATCCGTTCCGGAGCCATGATCGTCATGTGAAACGGACGTCATACAAAACGAATGTCCCCATTGACAATAATGGGAATCAAATTAATCCGTTCTACCACCAATAAACATCACTATGATATTCGATGTTTTAAATAATGGAGCAGCCTACCTTACATACACTGAACAAACCTTTATGACATTTTTCTTTCTTCAAATTTGCTCAATATTTTCTATTTACTTGTCTTATAGCAAAAGGTTCGTTCGGTGTTCGGCAGGTAGGCTGCTCCATATTTCTTAAGCTGCTAAGGGGTCCTTTGGAGATTTACACCCCTGTGCACAAGAAAAAAAATAATTCTAAAAAATTATTTAATCTTCTAAAAATGTTAATTTGTGTTCCCTGAGCACGGGAAAAATAAAAAATTAAAATCGTAGGTGACATATTTTGGCCGCAATAGGCCGAGGAAGTCTGTCAAAATGTGGGCGTTGACAGAGCGGTCGTCAGTGGCGGTCAGCGTCACCTGAGCTGACAGGTGGGAGTTGCCACAAAGATATTATTACCTAATTATTTCAATGTCTCTGATTGATTTCTTCTTAGTTTTTTGCAGTAATATTATTCAATAGTGTGTAGTGTGATAGATTTATATAATAAAAGGGGTGAATCATCGCTATACTCAAAAGTATGGTGTGCATATTAGTGATTCAATTATTATGTTCATAAAACAATAAACAAATAGTTTTACTGTACTGTTATTACACTCTATACATAGGTTATATATAAGTATCTGCATGTTTTGTTCACCATAATGAACTACTAGGTTGGTATCATGAGTCGAAAAGCAACGAGGAGTGACCGCCACACACCAGCCAGCCACTCGTTGCCACTCCCTCAACAACGCCTCACTCGCCCACTTTCTCCTCCCACATCATGTTTTTTTATTTTATTCACTATATACAGATGTTATACTGTATATAAGTATCACATGTTTTGTTCAACACAACTGTACAACTAAGCTGATATAGTTAGTTCAGGCACTAAGAGACATCGCTACACAAAGTCAGCTGGCGGCCACCTCCCTCCTTCACTCAAGGTCAGGCGCGGGTCAGGCGCACTAAAATTTCTCTCCCAACAATACTGTTTGCAGTGTTATTACACTATATACACATATTATATATAAGTATCTACATTTGTGTTCACCATAGAGAACCACTGAGCTGGTATGGTGAATGCAGACAATAACAGGTGGCCACACAGTCAGTAAACGATGCTATCTCCCTCCGTCCCTCAGCATCACTCCTCTCACAGCGCTAATTATCACAACAATCCTGCTGTTATCACAATCCTGGTCAATTTTATCACAGTCAGGGGTCATCTGTAATACTGTCATCGCGAAATAATAGCAGTTACATATTTTGACAGTTTTAGGCGATGCTGTGGTCACAAGCTGAACAGCAATGCTGTTAGCTCATGCTGCATGTGCCAGCCTTGGTTGCTCCCACAGTACTGTGGCTCTCACACCGGAGAATATTGGCCACGATTTTTTTTTAAGCATGGCATCTTTTTACAAGAGCCCTGAGGACGCTAATGTGAACCCTGTGTAGCCGCGGGTCATTGGAATCATGCCTGGCACCTTATGACGTGTATATATGCCATGCTCACCTTGGGACATGTTACTCATGGCATAAGGGTTACATAAAAAAAATGAAAAATTTGAAAAACAGAACAATGTCAAAAAGGTTCTTTCGGTGATTGCCAAGTAGGCTGTTCCATGTTTCTTAAATAAAAAAATGAAAAATAAAAAAAAGGTTAAAAAAATTTGAAAAACGGACATATGCCATAAAGGTCGCTCAGTTTTTGTGGGGTAGGCTGCTCCATTATTGAGACGTAAATGAAACATACAAAACAGATGGAACACATTTGAAACAAAGAAAGATTGCTATAATGGAGCAGCCTACCTGACAAACACTGAACAAACCTTTATGGCATTTGTCTGTTTTTCAAATTTTTTCAACCGTTTTTTTTCTTTTTCTTTTTTTTTTATTTAAGAAACATGGAGCGACCTACCTGGCGACCACCGAACGAACCTTTTTGACATTTGTTCTGTTTTTCAAAAGTTTTCATTTCTTTTGTTCTACAAAATATCATTGCATTGCAACATCTCAGCAGTCACCCCTGTATATCCCAGCATCATTAGCATCTTTAAACAAAAACAACATAATTTATTTGCATCGTCGGAGGCGTCGGAGAATGTGCAAGAAGCAGCGCGACCCCACCATGTTGTGTCATCGTTATTCAAACGAGCAGTCGCCATACGATACGAATTGTTGACGATTGGGCCGTTCGTTACCCAAAATGTTCGCCATTTGAGGCATTCGTTATTCGAGGTTTCACTGTATGTATGTATGTATGTATGTATGTATGTATGTATGTATGTATATATATATATATATATATATATATATATATATATATATATATATATATATATATATATATATATATATTAAAAAATAATAGGGGTGGTAGGAGAGGAAAAGATTAAAGTATTCAGTGAGAATCCACAAGGTCTTCTCTGAACACTATTTATTTTCTTCTTCGAGGATGTGGGTCCATTTAATTAAACCAGTGGTGGTACCCCTAAATATATATATATATATATATATATATATATATATATATATATATATATATATATATATATATATATATATATATATATATATATATGTCATACCTAGTAGCCAGAATGCACTTCTCTGCCTACTATGCAAGGCCTGATTTGCCTAATAAGCCAAGTTTTCATGAATTAATTGTTTTTCGACTACCTAACCTACCTAACCTAACCTAACCTAACTTTTTTGGCTACCTAACCTAACCTAACCTATAAAGATAGGTTAGGTTAGGTTAGGTAGGGTTGGTTAGGTTCGGTCATATATCTACGTTAATTTTAACTCCAATAAAAAAAATGACCTCATACATAATGAAATGGGTAGGTTTATCATTTCATAAGAAAAAAATTTGAGAAAATATAATAATTCAGGAAAACTTGGCTTATTAGGCAAATCGGGCCTTGCATAGTAGGCTGAGAAGTGCGTTCTGGCTACTAGGTACGACATATATATATATATATATATATATATATATATATATATATATATATATATATATATATATATATATATATATATATATATATATATATATATATATACATACAGTGGCACCTCGACATACGATTGCCCCTACTTATGATAATTTCGAGTTACAATGTGAATTTCATCGAAAAATGCGACTCGACATCCTATATTTGTTGGTACACGTTCGGGTCGACCGAGCGGGTGGTTCCCAGTCACGCGGCCGACCTGCCTCAGTTTACTACAGCAACCCGCTTAGTGACGATCACGCCTATAAGAAATTCCGCTTCTGTAGTGATTTTTTGCATTTTGAACATTAAAGTAATTATTATATATCACGCCATGAGTCCCAGGAAAGTCAGTGGTAAGGCTCAACATATGAAAACCCATGTTAGAATGACCATAGAGCAGAAACAAGAGTACAGAATGTCTCCTCAACAATTAAGAAAATGTGTGCAGCACGGGAAGAATTGCAAACCTTCGCTGAAACGACTCGCCCAAATCAAGCTGCAGTAGGTCGTTGCTTTAACCTATTCAATGACACTGTGATGCATCATTACAGACAAATGTTAAAATGAAGGGAAAAACAAATGTCTCTTGACAAATTTGTAGTGAGACAAACAAGCACTGAACCACAACCAGGTCCTAGCGGTATTCAGGCAAAACGTAGGAGAGAGAGTACCCCAGAGAAAACATCACTGCCTGATGTGATAATGGAAGGGGACTTCCCTTCCAAACAGTAATAACTCTCCTCCTCCCCCCTCATCACCATCTTCCATACGCCATCAAGAGCCCTCCATAAAGGTAAGAGAAACTTTGGTACTGTATTGTAGTTAGAAAAAAACATTGTATTCAGTATAAAATGTATTTTTATGTTAATATTTTGGAGGGTGGGGAATGGATTAATTCAATTTCCTTTATTTCTTATGGGAAAAATCGCTTCGACTTACGATCCGTCTCTGGGAACGGATTAGCATCGTAAGTCGAGGCCCCATTTTATATATATGTATATATATATATATATATATATATATATATAATATATATATATATATATATATATATATATATATATATATATATATATATATATATATATATATATATATATATACCGGAACATGAAGACTGGAGGAATAAAAGATATATATATATATATATATATATATATATATATATATATATATATATATATATATATATATATATATATATATATATATATATATATATCTTTTATTTTTTGCATGTGCAGGGAAGGGATTTTAACAATTTACAATGAAAAAAATTGGGGCGAACACTTCAATTTCCAGGCACCACCAGAATGTCACAATAAAAGCTATGCAGCATGGTGGTTAAAGTCTTAATTATATGACAATTATTGGTAGGTATAACCATTACCTATTGACCAAGATTTGCACATTCAAACTCAGCCAGTCTCAATATAAAAATTCACAATAAATTAAATTATTATGCATTCTTTCATTTTGACCATAGGGCAATTATTGGGGAACAGTTTGGTGTGTACAAGGGGAAGGCACCGAATCCACACCGACATGAAGAGACCATGTCTATGCACCCAAATGTCATGCAAAGCCACATAAAGGAGGTGGCACCGATGGTCCACTTCTTGGAAATGGGAAGGAACCGGGACACACCATCTGCGAGGACATTGGACACTCCCTGAACATGAATGGCACAGTGAGCCATATTCTGAGGACTCAGCAACAGAAGTGTCCAGTTCCTAAGAGACAGGGACCAAAGTGAACCCCCCCCCCCCTCACATTTGAGACAGTAAACCCAGGGGGTGGGGGGGGGCAGTCCGAATGGAGCCAGAACATGAAGACTGGAGGAATCCGTACCCTCTGCAGTGCCTGCCACACAGCAGCAAACTCCTTAACCATACTGTGAGCCTGACAAAGGAGAGGAGACCAAGGACCAGTGCTTGGTGAGCACTTGGTGCGACGCCAACCCGTGGGTGTAAGAAGCCCAGCACGTGCACGCCTCGTGGCCAGCAGGTCCGAGCGGCCCTCCTGGCGAAAGGCGAGCCTGGGCTCCTAGGGGCAACCCCTAGGGGCAAGAGAGCCGCGGGGGGCCCGACCACGTGGAGCGAGGCCACTAGACGTTGTGCGACGCCAGCCCGAGGGCGTAAAGGAGGCCCACACATGCATGCCAAGTGTACACGCCCGGGTGCGGCACAAAGGCGAAGAGGGGCCGTGCCGACAGCCCACACAGCATGGCGCCCAAGAGAGAGGGCAAAAGACCTTGGAAGGAAGCTGCAAGGGCGACACAACACGCACCACAAGTGACAACAGCATCGGCACCCACCGGACACAGGGCATGCCGGGCACCCCCGGACACTGGTACACTAGGACACGCCGGGCACACAATAAGGGCCCCCAGGGATACCTCTTAGGGCAAGCAAGCAATGTAGTGTCCGGCCATGTAGGTTGACGCCACCAGACCTGGAGCGACACCAACCCACGAGCGTAAAGGAGCCCACACGTGCACGCTACGTGGCCCGCTTGCCCGGGCGCCTTCCAGGCGAGAAGCGAGCCAGGGCCCCTACGGACAACCCCTAGGGGCACGAAAGCCATGGAGACCCACGTGGGCGATGCCAGCCTGCGGGCGTTAGGTAGCCCCACACGTGCATGCCCCCGGGCACGCACACCCAGGCGCGACACGGAGGGCGGAGGGGGATCGGACGCCCAAGAAAGAGGCAAATAGACCTGGGAGGGAAGCTAACTAGGGTGGCGCAACACTCACCACAAGGACATGGCATTGAACACACGCCGGGCACAGGGACATCCCTAACTAAAGGGGGGCGGGGGCTCTACACGCCAAGCGTGGAGGAAAAACACAGACACCGTACCTGATGATGATGAGGTGGGCAGGCCGCCCCTGGCGGGATGCACTGGGGCAGCTATGTGCCCACAACGACGAAGTCGGACAGGGGGTCCGGGGCCGAGGTTGCTGGCATAAGGTCCATGTAGGATGAAAACACAGTTAACAGACTAAAAAATTGTGGGCCGTCGATCTGGTCCATGTGTCGGTGCGGTGTTGTAGGATGTCGTTTCGTTGTGAAGCGGGCGGTTGCGGCAGCGTGAGTGAGGGCGGGATCCCTCTTCCATTCCCTTAAGTAAGCCACCCCCACTGCGCGCCAGCGCCCTCGGAAAGCACTGCGCAAATGTCTTTCTCTCCACCAGAAATTCCACTGCTTTCTGCGAAAAGCAGTGGCCATTTCCCCCTGATCGAGTTTTGTTTAACGGCTTCCTCCATAAACTAGAGGTGTGCATCCCACGTCCCACTCAGTGCTTTAGATGTAAAGGTTTTAACCATTCCTCGAAAGGCTGCACCAAAGACATTAAATGTGGGAAATGTTCTGGTTCCCATTTCACACAAAACTGCATCAGATACACTCACCTGCTCAAACTGTGGTGGCAATCATGACATTACATTCAAACAATGTTCTTCATACATAGCAGCAGCAAAAACTAAGGTTCCCTCTACCACTAACCTGCAATACAGTAGTGTATTGAAACAACCTAATTCAGTAAATCATCAACCATTACCTCACACTCAACCACAACCTTTTCATGTACCTGATAAGTCTGTCACCGACAATCCTGCACCCCCCAGAGTCCACTCCTCTCCCACAACATGTACAACTGAGTCCCGATCTTCTTGAAACTCTTGTTACTCGCATTGAAAATGCACTAGAAAAAACGATGGACCGACTTCTAACTAAATTCTTTAGTTGCTGGATACACATGATTTGAACTGATGATGGAAAACTCCTGAATAACTCCTTAGAACGCCTAACCCAAATCACTCCCCAGGCTGCCTTCCCACAAACCCCAATCACTGGCACCAAGAGTAAGAAATCCTCAGCTGTACAAACCTCCCAACGACCTGGCACGTTGATTGAAAAACCACATAAACCACACTCTCCCACGACACAGCCTCCAACCACTCCCAGATATTCAACAAGGTGTATTACTGGCACGTCAAAGAAGACCGATGTAATCACATCCCAGACGTAAAAATCCAAAATACGACAACATAACAAAACCCTTTTCAACTAACCTACCCCAACCTAACCTAACCTTATACACAGTAACCCCATGTTATTTAATGTACTCTAACTTACCCTACCATAATCTACCCTAACTTATCTGAATTACGACTAACTAACTCCCAAACATACTCACAATCTCAGTCTCTTGACTAAACCTTACACTTTTCATAAAACAGCAACACTTGGATACCACCATTAACACCACCCCTCATATTTGCCATCCTGAGTCCATTTCTACTCATTTACTTTACTTTACTTTTACGTTTTTATTTTACTTTTTACTTATCTTTACTTACTTTACTATATTGGCCGCCTGGCAGTTGGGTGGACAGCACTTCGGATTCGTAGTCCTGAGGTTCTGGGTATGATTGAAAAGCAGAGGTGCAACTGGTACTTTGAGAGAGAACTCTATCAACATCAGGGGCCCGAGACTGTTCAACACGCTTCCACTACATGTAAGGGGCATAACTGGCAAACCCCTCACAGTGTTCAAGAGAGAACTGGATAAGCACCTCCAAAAGATACCTGATCAACCAGGCTGTGACTCATACGTCAGGCTGCGAGCAGCCGTGTCCAACAGCCTGGTTGATCAGTCCAGCAACCAGGAGGCCTGGTCGATGACCGGGCCGCGGGTACGCTAAGCCCCGGAAGCACCTCAAGGTATCCTCAAGGTATGATCCCCGGTGGAGGCGGAGACAAATGGGCAAAATGTTTCTTTCACCCCTGATGCCCTGTTACCTAGCAGTAAATAGGTACCTCCCGCCAAACACACACCGAAACTACGACGTTGGTACAACGTTCGAACAAGTTTTAACACCTCCTAACCAGTTATAACAACCAATATAGCAAGTTGTAACAACGTTCTAATACGTCATAAACACGTTAAGCCAAAATGTACCAACTTTATTACTAGTTGTAACAAGCGGAAAATAGAGACAGTTTCGGTTTGTGTTTCCAGGGCTGGGACTTAGACAGCTGCTAAGGGCTGCTTCCTAGGGGTGGAGGCCTGGTCAAGGACCGGGCCGCAGGGACACTAAGCCTCGAAATCCTCTCAAGATATGTTTATTTTGCTCATTATTCTCACACAAATAGAAGACCGATAACTTCCAACCTCTGCCAAATTCTGATTCGCCACTGTGAGTGCCACATCTATCAACATCATTACTCGTGCAGCCGTGTTATGTATAGGCGCCTCACTGAGTGCGTGGTTACGGACTCACCATAGCCCATGCTACATGGACACTTCGTTCTGAGTAGCTAAATCTAAAACAACAACAACGAGTGCAGGGGCCATCACTCGTGTGACAACTGCACTCCGGCAGCACCTGTGGAATGGTCGAGGGACTATTACCATAAATGGAGCTACATAAAATCCAAAGAAATGCAGCAAGGTTCTTACAGACTACTTATGCCTGTGCCACCTCTTGGGTGGCTTAATCTTCATCAATCAATCTGAAGACTCGTTCTCGAGCTGAGAAAAGTTACGAGAAGAACTTAAGGGAATTGAACCGCACCACACTGGAGAAGTGGAGACATGATAACGACATATATAATTGTAAAGGATAATGATAATGTCGACAATAAAGTAGAGTTACAAATAGGAATAGCATTCATGTATTTTTAATAAGTGGAATGAGTTAGACGAAGAAGTGGTTGAATAGTAACTCAATACACTACTTTATGTGCTCCGAACTGAAAGAAAATCGAAAGGTAGGGATATGAGCTAATGTTCGACCATTTAATCACATGTCGGTGACTACACAATGACTACCGACACTGAAGACACAAAGCATGCTCAATACAATAAATAACTTAAAAAGTTGATATGACAATGAATGATAGTGGACCATTCATCCCCATCCTGTGAGTGCTAGTGTAGTTAGTCACTGTATTAACCAGCCATCTAGCAAGGCGGGACTCAGGAGGTAGTCCTCGCCCCGGCAAACACATTTAGGTAGTACTCCATTAATGTGGTACAGTATAGGGTTGTGATGGGCTGACAGCCATGACCTCTAGCCTCGTGACTGCCCACGGCAACAATTATCTATGTGGCTATAATGCCCCGGGTTAGTAGATATGTCTTGGCGATGACTGCTGGAGATTGTGACTATCTGGGTGGGGAGGCGGAGGGGTCGCCCCGCTCCTCACACCCTCTTGACAACCGGCACCCTCCACACACTGCTTTCCTTCATCCACACCTCCCTGTGTCTGTCGGTCTGTCTCTTAACACAGATTACCGTTCGTTAGGAATAATGCTGATGTTTATAATGAAACTGCATTAAATACTCAAAGTTTACAGACTTCTCTGAGAATATTAATCGCAGATAAATGCAAGAGTGTGGAAATATGAAGAAGAGGTCTGCACAATTTTGGCCACTTCAATAGGTATTTTGCCCTAATTGTGCAATAACAGGCTCTTATTGTGCAACAAGAAGCTCTTATTGTGCAATAACAAGCTCTTATTGTACAATAACAATCTTTAATTGTGCAATAACAACCAATAATTGTGCAATAACAACCTCTTATTGTACAATAACAACCTCTTATTTTATAATAACATGGTCTGATTGTGCTATTCATATGCAGGCGATGAGTCACAATAACGAGGCTGAAGTATGTTAACCAGACCACACACTAGAAAGTGAAGGGACGACGACGTTTCGGTCCGTTCTGGACCATTCTCACGTCGATTGTGCATTTTATTTCAATCGTTAACACAATCGACTTGAGAATGGTCCAGGACGAACCGAAACGTCGTCGTCCCTTCACTTTCTAGTGTGTGGTCTGGTCAACACTACTATATCATTGTACAATAAGCGCTGTTATTGTACAATAAGAGCTGTTATTGTGCAATAGGTTATTATGTACAATAAGATATTATTGTTCAATAAGATATATTATTATACAATAAGATATATTATTATACAATAAGATATATTATTATACAATAAGATATATTATTATACAATACGATATATAATATTATTGCACAATAAGCGCTGTTATTATACAATAACAAGTTTCGTATAAATTTGTACGATTTCCTTGCTTAATTTCTTTCCTAAATGTAAAATATAGGATGGGTATATATATATTTAGGAAACACGTACATTATCAACTTGTGTCTTACTCTCATACAGTGGCTCGTTTAGTTGATGTCTTCAACTCCACATGTATTTCAAATATTATTGACCATTTCAATTTTTTTTATTTATATCTTGGAAGGCAATGGGACATGTATCATATTTTGGATGGAAATTTATACTATATTATTTTTAGCTTTTTGAAACAATGGTAACTTTCTGTTAGACAGTATTTTCGTTGATGTGAGCATAGTCTACATCAGTCGATTGAATTTTGGAAGGTAGGACCCCAGGAGTTGAAGGTCATTCCCTGCAAGCAGAGATGGAGCCCGTCCTCAGAGCAAATCCATCACCATGAGTGACAAACCACCTGGATAGTTACCTAGATGTTTGTGATGGTCTGAAAGCATATTTTTGTTCAAGTAATAGTCTTTTTGTAAACTGGTAAGTGAATCTTTGTCCTAAACAGAGAATATTCTAAAGTTATTACTTTTTTGTTTTATAAATCGTTGGTTTAAAATACAAAAGGTATATACTGAACACTTTCCTTAGAAACGGTCTGACGAATTTGGTTTTCAGTAAACGAAATTCAAGAGTACACTTAAATAGTTCTCGAAATCCATGTTTTATATTTTAGACAATATTATACAATAGTAACATAACCAAATGTAATGAAATCTAACCTAGTCTAACCATGGATAGAGAGTATATAATATCACTAATTATGTAGTCGTTGTAAATCCTTCATTACAGTGAGGGGATTTCCTCCCTGAGACAGGTTGTAGTCAATTGAATTTTGAAAAGTGGGACACGAGCTGAAGTTCATTCCTCGCAAGCAGAGAGAGACAGGTGAGTAGTGTTCCTCCCACAACATCATCTGAGACTTACATAAGTAAGGCACCGTCTGCGACCACTCCCTCCTCTCAGCCCAGAATGGGGTAGGCATTTTTTTCCTACCACAGACGTGGCCAGACATTTACAATGCTAACCAGCAAATATACATTTTCTTCTGTCTTCCATGGACAGGGTTAGAGATGTGCTAAAACATATAGTCCAGTGATTTATTGAACAATCAACTACAGAAAGTGATTGTAGTGCTTTTAAAATGCTAATCTAACCTACATACGTAAATTCATAGATTTACGTCTGCCCTACATAAAGTATTCGACGTGTCATTTACATAGTGTCATTAACATGCATTTACAAACCTGAAATGCAATTCTGACCAGCTTCCACATATCCCTTATACGCACGCACGCACTCACGCACGCACGCACGCACGCACGCACGCACTCACTCACTCACTCACTCACTCACTCACTCACACACACACCAGGTTTGTCTGGAGGTTTGCCACCAGACTAGTACCCGAGCTGAGAGGTATGAGCTACGAGGAGAGACTACAGGAATTAAACCTCACTTCGTTGGAAGACAGAAGAGTTAGGGGGGACATGATCACCACATTCAAGATTCTCAGGGGAATCGACAGGGTTGATAAAGACAGGCTGTTTAACACAAGGGGCACACACACTAGGGGGACACAGGTGGAAACTGAGTGCCCAAATGAGCCACAGAGATATTAGAAAGAACTTTTTTAGTGTCAGAGTGGTTGACAAATGGAATGCATTAGGAAGCGATGTGGTGGAGGCTGACTCCATACACAGTTTAAAATGTAGATATGATAGAGCCCATTAGGCTCGGGAAACTGTACACCTGTTGATTGACGGTTGAGAGGCGGGACCAAAGAGCCAGAGTTCAACCCCCGCAAGCACAACTAGGTGAGTACAACTAGGTGAGTACACACACACACACACACCACACACACACACACACACACACACACACACACACGCACACGCACGCACGCACGCACGCACGCACGCACACGGTAAAGGGCAAGAAGTCGGACTGGCGAACAGTAACGAGTGGAGTACCTCAAGGATCGGTGCTGGGACCAATTCTATTTCTAATATATGTTAACGACATGTTTACAGGAGTAGAGTCCTACATGTCGATGTTTGCGGATGATGCAAAGTTGATGAGAAGAGTTGTGACAGATGAGGATTGCAGGATCCTCCAAGAGGACCTGAACAGGTTGCATACATGGTCAGAGAAATGGCTACTGGAGTTCAACACGAGCAAATGTAAAGTTATGGAAATGGGACTAGGTGATAGGAGACCAAAGGAACAGTACACAATGAAGGGGAACTGCTTACCTGTGACGACACGAGGAAGGGACCTGGGCGTGGACGTATCACCTAATCTCTCTCCTGTAGCACATGTAAGGATAACAGCAGCAGCATACTCTACACTGCAAAAGTTAGAACATCATTCGAAACCTAAGTAAGAAGGCATTAGGGCGCTTTACACTGCCTACGTAAGGCCTATCTTAGAGTAGCCGCTCATCATGGAGTCCCCATCTGAAGAAGCATATAAGGAAACTGGAAAAGGTTCAGAGGTTTGCATCGAGACTCGTCCCAGAGTTACGAGGGATGGGGTATGAGGAGCGCCAGAAGGAACTGTGCCTTACGACAATAGAAAGAGAAATAAGAGGGGGGAAATGATAGGACGTATAAAATACTCAGGGGATTGCAGAGTGGACATAGATGAAATGTTCACACGGAACAGTAACAGAACAAGGGGCATGGGGGGAACTTGGAAACTCAGATGAGTCACAGGGATGTTAGAAAGTTTTCTTTCAGCGTGAGAGTAGTGGGAAAATGGCGTGCACTTAAGGAACAGGTTGTGGAAGCATATTCATAATTTTAAAACTAGGTATGACAGGGAAATAGGACCAAAATCATTGCTGTAAACAACCGATGCTCGAAAGGCGGGATCCAAGAGTCAATGCTCGATCCTGCAGACACAAATAGGTGAGTACAAATAGGTGAATACACCATTCTGTATTATTAAATACGAAAATACTTAAGGAATTCCTGTTTCAATTCTTCCTCCGTGGTCTGACAATGTCACATTTTTCATCATGTTAATTTTCATGATTTACACACATACATACATTTATGTCTCTCCTACTCTGACAGGGTAAGATAGCTGATTTGAAACTAGTATGTTATTAAGCACTTAACCACTGAAGGTGATTAAGATGCTTTTACAAGCTCAGTTATATAGTTACTGACTACATTGTTAGACAGATGTATTACATAGTTAATGATCCTTCATAATTTCCATTTCGATACGCCAGTCTCTTGTTTCAAGTTCTTTATTGGGGAGATTACTCGATTACCAGGTACTCAAAGATCAGTACAATGTGATCATCATTCCAAAGAGGGCTTCCAACTTAATTNTTTCATTACATTCAACGCTGGTTTTTTTCCTTCCAATCCCATCATTGGATAGGTTATCCTACTTCTACCAGATACTCAAATATCAATACACTGTGGTCACTCATTCCTATGGGGCTTCATATTGATTTCCTTATATCCGAGTCATTTAAGGTGAATATCAGGTCGAGTCTAGCTGGTTCGTCATTTCTGGAGCATCTGGAGGGAAACAGCTTTGTAACACACTACCAGTATGGGTTCAGAGATGGTAAATCTTAGTACCTCACAAAAGGCTGTTACAAAAGTTGGAGTAGTAGGCAGGTGTAAAGGGTAAGGTGCTCCAGTGGATAAAGGAGTATCTAAGCAATAGGAAACAGTGAGTAACGGTGAGGGGGGAGGCATCAGAGTGGCGAGATGTCACCAGCGGGGTTCCACAGGGCTCTGTACTCGGACCCATCCTGTTTCTAGTACAGTGGCACCTCGACATACGATTGCCCCTACTTACGATAATTTCGGGTTACGATGTAAATTTCATCGAAAAATGCGACTCGACATCCGATGGTGTCATCGACTTCCGATATTTGTTGGTACACGTTCGGGTTGACCGAGCGTGTGGTTTCCGGTCACGTGGCCAACCTGCCTCAGTTTACTACAGCTGCCCGCTTAGTGACGATCACGCCTATAAGAAATTCTGCTTTTGTGGTGATTTTTTTGCATTTTCAACATTAACGTAATTATTATATATCACTCCATGAGTCCCAGGAAAGTCAGTGGTAAGGCTCTGCCTATGCTCACCACCTGCCCATGCTCACCACCTGCCCATGCACGCTACCTGCCCATGCTCAACACCTGCCAAATCCTCACCACCTGCCCATGCTCACCACCTGCCCATTCTCACCACCTGCCCATGCTCACCACCTGCCCATGCTCACCACCTGCCCATGCTCACCACCTGCCCATGCTCACCACCTGCCCATGCTCACCACCTGCCCATGCTCACCACCTGCCTATCCTCACCATGTGCCCATGTTCACCACCTGCCCATTCTCACCACCTGCCCATTCTCACCACCTGCCCATGTTCACCACCTGCCCATTCTCACCACCTGCCCATGCTCACCACCTGCCCATGCTCACCACCTGCCCATGCTCACCACCTGCCCATGTTCACCACCTGCCCATGTTCACCACCTGCCCATGTTCACCACCTGCCCATGCTCACCACCTGCCCATGTTCACCACCTGCCCATGCTCACCACCTGCCCATGCTCACCACCTGCCCATGTTCACCACCTGCCCATGCTCACCACCTGCCCATGCTCACCACTTGCACATGCTCACCACCTGCCCATGCTCACCACTTGCACATGCTCACCACCTGCCCATGCTCACCACCTGCCCATGTTCACCACTTGCACATGCTCACCACCTGCCCATGCTCACCACTTGCACATGCTCACCACTTGCACATGCTCACCACTTGCACATGCTCACCACCTGCCCATGCTCACCACCTGCCCATGCTCACCACTTGCACATGCTCACCACTTGCACATGCTCACCACCTGCCCATGTTCACCACCTGCCCATGCTCACCACCTGCCCATGCTCACCACTTGCACATGCTCACCACTTGCACATGCTCACCACCTGCCCATGCTCACCACCTGCCCATGCTCACCACCTGCACATGCTCACCACATGCACATGCTCACCACCTGCCCATGTTCACCACCTGCCAAATCCTCACCACCTGCCCATGCTCACCACCTGCCCATTCTCACCACCTGCCCATGCTCACCACCTGCCCATGCTCACCACCTGCCCATGCTCACCACCTGCCCATGCTCACCACTTGCACATGCTCACCACCTGCCCATGCTCACCACCTGCCCATGCTCACCACCTGCCCATGCTCACCACCTGCCTATCCTCACCATGTGCCCATGTTCACCACCTGCCCATTCTCACCACTTGCCCATTCTCACCACCTGCCCATGTTCACCACCTGCCCATTCTCACCACCTGCCCATGCTCACCACCTGCCCATGCTCACCACCTGCCCATGCTCACCACCTGCCCATGTTCACCACCTGCCCATGTTCACCACCTGCCCATGTTCACCACCTGCCCATATTCACCACCTGCCCATGCTCACCACCTGCCCATGGTCACCACCTGCCCATGTTCACCACCTGCCCATGCTCACCACCTGCCCATGCTCACCACCTGCCCATGTTCACCACCTGCCCATGCTCACCACCTGCCCATGCTCACCACTTGCACATGCTCACCACCTGCCCATGCTCACCACTTGCACATGCTCACCACCTGCCAATGCTCACCACCTGCCCATGTTCACCACTTGCACATGCTCACCACCTGCCCATGCTCACCACTTGCACATGCTCACCACTTGCACATGCTCACCACTTGCACATGCTCACCACTTGCACATGCTCACCACCTGCCCATGCTCACCACCTGCCCATGCTCACCACTTGCACATGCTCACCACTTGCACATGCTCACCACCTGCCCATGTTCACCACCTGCCCATGCTCACCACCTGCCCATGCTCACCACCTGCACATGCTCACCACTTGCACATGCTCACCACCTGCCCATGTTCACGTCCTGCCCATGCTCATCACCTGCCCATGCTCACCACCTGCCCATGCTCACCACCTGCCCATGCTCACCACCTGCACATGCTCACCACCTGCACATGCTCACCACCTGCACATGCTCACCACCTGCACATGCTCACCACCTGCCCATGCTCACCACCTGCCCATGCTCACGATCTGGTATGCTCACCACCTGCTCATGTTTGTCACCTATCCACCCATCATCACGCATTCTTTCTCATTCCTTCCTCTGTGCATATTTGTCCATTTCTACAATTCTGGATACAATATGTACAGTAATGTTGAAGAGAAAGAAGGGCAAACATTTGTATTTCTAAGAATACAATAGAGTATGCGGAAGGGAGTACCACCTCTGGCTGGAAGAAGGGGGAGTATGCTGTAATATTGTTTGGACAGTATCTTAAGTGAGAAGAGAAGGGTTTCTATTTTGAGGCATACAGTTTTTGACAATGTTTGTATCTGACTTTATTTGTGTCATCAGATGTCACAGCAATCAGCAACAGTCAATATTTGGTTTGTATTGTGTATTTGTTTACTTTACATAGCTTTAATAAAATTAAGTGAAGATATAGAATTGAATCTTTTGTACTGATTTTACTTTGAAAAATTTA
>WNGS01005451.1:7994062-8025257 GCA_020271785.1 Procambarus virginalis
AAACCATGCTCAAGTACCATGCTCAATAAACTACTTGAAGTGAAGTACTGTATATCTATCCTACAGCCCACCAAGCACGAACTATAAGGTAACGAATACATCCAACTCTAGCAGATGCTTCCTCACCTCCCCCAGTTGTGATCACAAACTCTTCTAATGGTGTTTGGTAGATATTCCCTCTCTTCTATCTGGAACTTCCCTTGCTCGACTGTGAAGACCTCCTGGAAATTGTTTATTGAGCTCCTCACACACTTCCTTGTCGGTTGTAGTTAATGTGCGTGCGTGCGTGCGTGCTGTGGGTAAGGAAAACAAACACCAATGCAATCTAGCTTAACTCTTTCCGAACCTCGGGGGGGGGGGGAGTAATATCTTATCACCTCTGCTTGATCAGCTTATGTCACGTGTGCCAGAAAAAACTTGAGCGCTCACGATTAAAGAAAACACTATTTTTCTGAAGTCCTTGAAGGTGACCTGAACCTCGCTGACTAATTTGTCTGTTCTGATGTTGTTGGGGTGAGGTGCCGAGCCCAGGAGGATGGTGAGTAGGTGGAGGAAGATGGGTAGGTGGGGGAAGATGGGTAAGTGGAGGAAGATGGTAAATGGAGGAAGATGAACAGTGGGGAAGATAGGGAGGTGGAGGTTGAGGTGCGTAGAGGCTGAAGTGGATGGAGGTTGAGATGGGTGCAGTTTGAGGAGGATGTAGATTGAAGTGAATGGAGTTTGAGGTTGGTGGAGATTGAAGTGATGGAGATTGAAGTGGTGGAGGTTAAAGTGGATGGGAATTGAAGTGGATGGTGGTTGAGGTGGGTGGAGGTTGAGGTAGGTGGAGGGGAGGCTTAGGAGGTGGTGAAGGTAACCAAGTCAACAATCGTGACGGAGCATCTCTCCAAACTCTCCAACTTTGTTGTATGTCAATTGGCAAGTTTGGCAGCAACACAGCTGGCAGGAGGCATCTGTCAAGCTGCTGCTGCTGCTCCTGTTGTTGTTCCTTGTTTCTTCTCTTGTTTGTGTTCTTGCTAATGGGTTTGCTGCTGATCCTATTTGTGTTTATACTGTCTATGTTACATCTGCTTTTGCTGTTGCTGTTTCTGCTTCTGGTATTTCTGCTCTTTGTTGCTGCTGATGCGTTTGCTGTTTCAGTGGTTTCTGCTGTCGGTGAGTTTTCTGCTGTCGGTGGGTTTCTGCTGTCGGTGGTTTTCTGCTGCCGGTGGGTTTCTGCTGTCGGTGAGTTTCTGCTGTCGGTGGGTTTCTGCTGTCGGTGAGTTTCTGCTGTCGGTGGGTTTCTGCTGTCGGTGGGTTTCTGCTGTCGGTGGGTTTCTGCTGTCGGTGAGTTTCTGCTGTCGGTGGGGTTTCTGTTGGTGGTGATTTCTGCTGTTGGACACTACCTTCCCGTACAGTGTGAGTGATTCACTCGTATCTCTCAGGCATTATTCTTGGACGGGCACCTGTCACGGGGCATTCATGAGCTGTCACTGTCACGCTTTGGAAAGTTGTTGATAATTTGTCATTATAATTTTTTTTTGTCCGGAGGGGCGAGTTTTTTGGGCAGCGCCACTGTGAGTGGACACACCTCCATAGCAGCATGTACAACACTCCCCAATAGGAAGAAAACCCGCTGGGTTGTTCATCCTGTCAGTTGTACCCAGACACAGCTGGGACTTGCTTAACTGTCTCAGGTGAACAGCTGATCAATCAAGTAGGTTTGCATTTATCAACCCATAACAATTTATGTTATTTTTCTGGTGCAAAAAATCTTTTGGGGAATCTTTTAAGAACAGTATCTATCCTTGACAAATAGTATTTTTCTACCTCAAATAATATGGGGGTTTATTATTCTACACATATTTCTAATGACTGGTCGGCCGAGCGGACAGCACGCTGGACTTGTGATCCTGTGGTCCTGGGTTCGATCCCAGGCGCCGGCGAGAAACAATGGGCAGAGTTTCTTTCACCCTATGCCCCTGTTACCTAGCAGTAAAATAGGTACCTGGGTGTTAGTCAGCTGTCACGGGCTGCTTCCTGGGGGTGGAGGCATGGTCGAGGACCGGGCCGCAGGGACACTAAAAAAAAAGCCCCGAAATCATCTCAAGATAACCTCAAGATAAGATGACTCTTAGATGTTCACATTCTCTCAGGTAGTGGTTAAGGCGGTGTCCTTCAGTCTCACCACAGATTCTCCAACTCGGCTGCTCACCTGTTGTTTCCATCCCGAATCTCCATGGATATTTTTATCCAAGACGGATTCTTGCTATTACTGATTCTCTCCAGCGGCCACCTCCCCTTCGTCCATAATGATTGGGATTGCCAGCTGCAACCATGTTGTACAGATTCACTGATTTGTTCTTCTGTCCTCCTTTCCGCAGTTACCATGTCACTGTGATGTTGCTTGATAATACCTCTAATTTGTAGAAGACTATTGGGTATGAAGTATTCAATATGGTCTCCGTTAGTACCTTCAGCAGCCAGCACATCTGCTCTTTCATTCCCCAGATTGTAACATAGGAGGGGATCCACACGAGTTTGACTTCTCCTCCCTGATTGGTTAGTACTCTCACAACTCTCTTGATTTCAGCGACTATCACATGGTTTTCTGTCTGATTTTGTCTACGAATTTGTGCCGTTGCAATTAGAACAGAAGTGGCCAGCGAAGCACTTGCCGCGTTGCAATTCGAACAGAGGTTATCAGCGAATCACTGTTTAAGAAATGATCGAACGTCATGAGTCGTGTGTAAACCGTTTTTCATCCACAAACACGGGGTTTATGCAGCTGGTTTAAAGAGCATTTGGCTGTTGTTGATGAGTAGGAGGAGCCGCGCGCTCAGAGGGGAGATGCGGCAGCTAACCTTGTGTTGGGGTGCAGGCGTTAGGCGCCCATCATCACAGTGTTGTCAGGTTGGTGTCTCATTATCTGCCGCTGTGAGGTATGTGTCTCATCGTCTGCCGTTGTGAGGGTTTGTGTCTCATCGTCTGCCGTTGTGAGGGTTTTTTGTGTCTCATCGTCTGCCGTTGTGAGGGTTTGTGTCTCATCGTCTGCCGTTGTGAGGGTTTGTGTCTCATCGTCTGCCGTTGTGAGGGTTTGTGTCTCATCGTCTGCCGTTGTGAGGGTTTGTGTCTCATCGTCTGCCGTTGTGAGGGTTTGTGTCTCATCGTCTGCCGTTGTGAGGTTATTTATCTCGGTTTTCTCAGTGTGACTTAAATATACAGTATAGTTTATCTGATGAGAGTTGCTAAATATATATATTCTATGTTGTTTTATGTCTCACTCCCAGTTGGTAATAAGCGTGACGCCCGCACCTCTCTGATGTGTCTCAGGCCGCGAATTAAAAAGACGTTATTGCGGTCACTCGGTGTAGGTGATTAAATATTTAACTGTATGTATATATGTATATGTATATATATGTACATGTATGCGGAAAATCCATAGAGAATTAGAGAAGAAAGATGAACGTTTCGGCCGATCTGGGCCTTTGTCAACACCGGACTGCACCGGAAATGCCCAGATCGACCGAAACGTTCATCTTTCTTTTATATTTCTTTGTGGATTTTCCGCATACAAATGATCAGTGTTTTGTGATCGTCAATTGCATGTACATGTATGTATGAGTATGTGTACATGTATGTGTACATGTATGTGTACAAGTGGAATGCATTAGGCAGTGATGTGGTGGAGGCTGACTCCATACACAGCTTCAAGTGTAGATATGATAGAGCCCAATAGGCTCAGGAACCTGTACATCAGTTGATTGACAGTTGAGAGGCGGGACCAAAGAGCCAGAGCTCAACCCCCACAAGCACAACTAGATAAGTACACGGTGTGGTGGAGTGGTGGGTGCGGGGGGGGGGAGATTAAGATCATGGGGTACTGGTGGGGGGGATTGGCGCATGGTGAGAGAGAAGGAGGGATGAAGAGGGATGGGAAGTGTGGGGGGGGGGATGGGGAGAGGAAGAGGGGGAGTCTCCTTGAACAAGGACATTGGCTCAAATGATTACGTTAATCCGGTTACAGACTCTCAGACTCCTGAAGATGACATCGGAGCTACCGTCTCGAGGGCAGTCTCTGTCACCTCCGGAAGTGATACCAAACCCTTGAAATGTCTCTCTCTTAAGATGGAGAGTGTCCCCCACTACGCTACGTGTGTCCCCTTGCACGCCGTGTGTCTCTCAAGACACACCTTGTGTCTCCAAGACACACCTTGTGTCTCCCAAGACACACCTTGTGTCTCCCAAGACACACCTTGTGTCTCCCAAGACGCACCTTGTCTCCCAAGACACACCTTGTGTCTCTCAAGACACACCTTGTGTCCCCCATTCACTCCTCCCCTTTAATGGGCAACAAGAATAATCAACGAGAAGAGCTCAATAAGCAACTTGGAAAGGAGGGACCAGGGAGCTATATCCTTCCCGACCGTACAAGCACATATAAGCGAGTACATGTAGGTGAGTGCGGCCAGCAGCAGCAGCAGCAATAATTAATAGGCTTAAAGCTCCGTCCTATGAGCCAATTATGCGTTGGTGCTCTGCTTGGTTGTCATATTCGGCAGAGACCCTCTTAATCAGCTCTTTATTTCAGCCAATTAGCCTCGTGGACTAATACAGGCAAGACTAACCCCTGTCTTCGTTCCCGAGGTAATTAAACCAAGGAAGCGCGGCATATCGGTAGGCTATTGAGAACCTACTATTGAAGCTATTAAAGGCAGAAGGTATTTGGAGACTCCCAGAAGGTTAGCTAATTCAGGCTACCATAAGGCTTGTATAGCCTCCCGTGACTTTATCATCTAGCTACTGGTAGTCTACTGTGAGACTACCGGAGGCTCCCGGGAGCCTAATGCGAGGGAGCCTCTACCTCTGGAAGAAGAGACAGACACTACCCGAAGAATAGATAGACCTTCCTCAGCTGTAAATGTGGAGTTGATGTGGCGTTCTTTAGTGAGTACGTGCAAGTACGTACACACACACGCACACACACACACACACACCACACACACACACACACTTGGAAGACAGAAGAGTTAGGGGGACATGATCACCACATTCAAGATTCTCAGGGGAATCGACAGGTTTGATAAAGACAGGCTGTTTAAACACAAGGGGCACACGCACTAGGGGACACAGGTGGAAGCTGAGTGCCCAAATGAGCCACAAGATATTAGAAAGAACTTTTTTAGTGTCAGAGTGGTTGACAAATGGAATGCATTAGGAAGCGATGTGGTGGAGGCTGACTCCATACACAGTTTCAAGTGTAGATATGATGGAGCCCAATAGGCTCAGGAAACTGTACACCTGTTGATTGAACGGTTGACAGGCGGGACCAAAGAGCCAGAGCTCAACCCCCGCAAGCACAACTAGGTGAGTACACACACACACACACACACCACACACACACAACACACACCACACACAACACACACACACACCACACACACCACCACACACACACACACACCACCCACACACACTCTCTCTCTCTCTCTCTTATTTAAACAAGATGCAGAGATGGTCCAAGCAATGGCTGCTAGAGTTCAACACCAGCAAGTGTAAGGTAATGGAAACGGGACCAGGAACCAGGAGACCAAAAGGCTGACACAGGATGAGGGGGAAACGCTACCTCCCTATAACGACTACAGAAAAAGACCTGGGAGTGGATAAAACACAAAACCCAACCCCAGAGGCTCATATGAATAGAGTAATGCATACTCTACTGTATGCATAATACAGCCGCATACTCTACACTAGCAAAAGTCAAAACATCCTTCAGTAACGTGAATAAGGAGGGGTTTAGATCACTGCATACCGTCTACATGAGCAGTTTTAGAGTACGCCGCCCCCCTGTGGAACTTCTATCTTAAATAAAAAAAGCTTGAGAGGGTGCAGAAGTTTCCAACAGAGATCGGGTTCGATTCCCGGGCAAGGCAGAAACAAATGGGCAGAGTTTCTTCCATCCTGATGTAACTGTTCACCTAGCAGTAAATAAATACCTAGGAGTTAAGACAGTTGCTTCTTGTCGATCTATGTGTGTATTTACTATTTGTATCTGCAGAATCGAGCTATTAGCTCTTAGACCCCGCCTTTCTAACCTATTTATTTTTCCTCTTATTATGTCTACAACACATATATTATCTTATACACGCACACACATCCCCAGAAAGCAGCCCATAGCAGCTGTCTAACTCCTAGGTACCTATTTACTGCTAGGTGAACAGGCGCATCAGGGTGAAAAAACTGCCCATTTATTTCTGCCTCTGTCGAGCATCGAACCCGGGCTTTTAGGACTACGATCCCATAGCACTGTCCACTCAACCGCGAGGCCCCTAAATAGCACCTGTGTGTGTGTGTGTGTGTGTGTGTACTCACCTATTTGTGCTTGCGGAGGTTGAGCTTTGGCTCTTTGGTTCCGCCTCTCAATCGTCAATCAACTGGTGTACAGATTCCTGAGCCTACTAGGCTCTATCATATCTACATTTAAAACTGTGTATGGAGTCAGCCTCCACCACATCACTGCCTAATGCATTCCATCCATTAACTACTCTGACACTGACAAAGTTCTATCTAACGTCCCTGTGGCTCATTCGGGCACTCAGTTTCCACCTGTGTCCCCTTTTTCGCGTACCACCAGTGTTGAATTGTTTATCCTTGTCTACCCTGTCAAATCCCCTGAGGATTTTCTAGGTAGTGATCATGTCTCCCCTTACTCTTCTGTCTTCCAGTGTCGTAAGGTGCCTTTCCTCGTAACTTATGCCTCTTAATTTTGAGACTAGTCTAGTGGCATACCTCTGAACTTTTTCCAGCTTCGTCTTGTGCTTGACAAGGTAGGGGCTCCATGCTGGGCGCCGCATACTCCAGGATTGGTCTTACATATGTGGTATACAAGATTCTGAATGATTCCTTACACAAGTTCTTGAAGGCTTTTTTGATGTTAGCCAGCCTCGCATATGCCGCAGACGTTATTCTTTTTATGTGGGCTTCAGGAGACAGGTTTGGTGTGATATCAACTTTTAAATCTTTCTTTCTGTCCGATTCACGAAGTACTTCATCTCCTATTCTGTATCCTGTGTCTGGCCTCCTGTTTCTATCGCTTAGTTTCATTACTTTGCATTTACTCGGGTTGAACTTTAGCAGTCATTTGTTGGACCATTCATTAAGTCTGTCTAGGTCGTCCTGTAGCCTCCTACTATCATGTGTGTGAGAACTTACCTAGTTATGCTTGCGGGGGTTGAGCTCTGGCTCTCTCAACTGTCAATCATCTAATGGACAGGTTCATGAGCCTGCTGGGCTCATCATGTCTACACTTTAAATTGTGTATGGAGTCAGCCTCCACCACATCACTTCCTAATGCATTACATTTATTAACTTCTCTGACACTAAACAAATTCTTTCTAATGTTTTTATGGTTCATTTGGACACTCAATTTTCGCCTGTGTCCCCTAGTGCGTGTGCCCCTTGTGTTAAATAAACTGTATTTATCTACCCTATCAATTCCTTTGAGAACCTTGTATGTGGTGATCATGTCCCTCCGTTACTCTTCTGTCTTCCATCGACGTGAGGTTTAATTCCTGTAGTCTCTCCTCGTAGCTCATGCCCCTCAGTTCGGACACTGTCTGGTGGCAAAACCTCTGACCCTTCTCCAATTTAGTTTTATGCTTGACGAGATATTGACTCCATGCTGGAGCTGCATACTCCGGGATTGGTCTGACATACGTGTACAAAGTTCTGAAAGATTAATTACACAAGATTCTAAAAGCCGTTCTTATGTTGGCCAACCTGACATATGCCGCTGATGTTATCCTCTTGATATGGGCTCGGGGGACAGGTCTGGCGTGATATCAACCCCCAGGTTGATATCTCTCTCTCTCTGACTCTTGAAGAATTTCATCTCCCAAATGGTACCTTTGTGTGTGTGTGTGTGTGTGTGTGTGTGTGTGTGTGTGTGTGTGTGTGTGTGTGTGTGTGTGTGTGTGTGTGTGTGTGTATGTGTGTGTGTGTGTGTGTATGTGTGTGTGTGTGTGTGTGTGTGTGTGTGTTTGTGTGTGTGTGTGTGTGTGTGTGTGTGTGTACGCGCGCGCGTTAGAGAGAAATATATGTAGTAGATATAAGACAGGAAAAATAGAGTGGGTAAAAAGGCGGGGGTCCCGAGAGCTAATAGCTCGATTCTGCTGGCACAGATAATAAATACAAATAATACATACACAAGCCCCCCCCCCCCCACCTCAACCATAGATCCTCCAGAGTATATATCGGTGATTAATTCACACACGTATGTTAATTTGGACGGAAATAGACGCTCACCTAGTTCACTAGGTATGTGTTTATTGTAGAGGAGCATGTGTATATGCGTGTATGCAAGCACGCTTACATTTCCGAAATTGCTTATCGTATCCCAAACCAATAGAAACACGACCAGTATCGATCATTGACTGCTAGGGTCGATCATCACCGTCAGCCAAGATTATTCACCAACGTCGATCATTACTCGACAACATCGGTCGTTCTCCGCCAGCATGAGCAATCATTCACTAGAAGCATCGATCATTCCCCCTGAGCTTCAGTCACCCTCTAGTGTCGGTCATTCACATCCAAATATCGATCATTCGTCGCAAAGGATCGATCATTGACCCCATGTCTGATCATTCACTGGCGTTTCGCTTCAACAAAAACGGGAGGGTCACTAAAAAAAAAAAAAGGTATTTTTGGCGAGCACGCTCTGTTGACATTGTTGCATGCGTCTCGTCTGACTTTCATTCATTAATCTCTCCATCCGCCAACGGCCCTCAGTCAGCTGACTCTTGTAAACAGCCTGGACGCTACCATTTGTCTTCTATTCTGACTTATTCAAGAGCATTAACAAATGGGATCTAAGTTCGTAGGAAAAGGCAGCAGGGGACGATAAAGGAATGAAGAAGAATGGGGTTCTATTGAACTTGAGAGTTGCTGGCTGATGTGGATTTTTGAAAATAGTGCGTGTGTTGGGGGGTGGGGGAGGGGGTAGGGATGTTCTGAGTGGGGTGCGTGGTGCGTGCGTGAGTTCGTGTACGTCCACCTCCTCATCTTGTCTCATCACTCGCCACTTTATTGTTTAAGGAATATTAATGTTAGCCTATCTTGTATGATTTTTTTTTCTTCTGTAGTTTACAACTGTGATCTTATATCGTAGTTCCTTGTCCTCATACTTCAGCCCCCTTATTCTCACTGTCCTGGCCCCGTATCCTCGTATCACTTCCAAGTACCATTTAGTCATGCTTCGTTAAGGCTTTCTCCAGATAATCACCTTTCCTTATCTCTTCACAGCTTGTATTTGTACGTTTTGGGGTTCTTGTCGCTGCATATTATTTGGATTATATATATATATATATATATATATATATATATATATATATATATATATATATATATATATATATATATATATATATATATATATATATGAACATATATAAGAGATTATAAGAGAACATATAATCTCTTCCCACAACCAGACCATCACCAGAGAAGTCTGGTGATGGTTGTATATTAATACATCTTCAGAAGGAATTAATTCATTCCTTCTGAAGATGTATTAATATACGAAAGTACTTAAGGAAATTCCTGTTTCAGTTCTGCCTCTGTGGTCTGACACTTTCACATTTTTCATCATTGGTTAATTCTCGTGATTTACACACACACATAAACAAACACAGACATATTATATATATATATATATAATATATATATATATATATATATATATATATATATATTATATATTTTTTTAAATATATTTTTTTTTACTTTATGCCTCCTTAGGTTCGGGGATTGCATAACTTCAAAGTTAGATCTGACATGAATCACAATCTCAATCATATTTGTATTGCGTTAGACACGCTACAGTTTATATTTTTAAGTACACTGGGTAAAGTGTACTTTACCAGTATAGAATACCTACTTACCTACTAAACTCAGTTACTAAACCTAGACTATAACATAAGACTGCAATATGTCTTTCGTGGTGTGGTTAAAAAGAGAAATATCTTTGTTGTGGGAAGAGACACATGTCTCACATGGTTTGGGTAGAAAGGGAGACGACATCTCTTGAGTGGGAGTAGAGATATGTTTCATATGGTGTAGGTAGAGAGCGAAAGAACTACACCTCTTCTCGTCGTGTGTGAGGAGAAATATATCTCTAATGTGGTGTGTGTTGAAAGAAGAACGCTGGAGAAAGAAGAACGCTGGAGAAAGAAGGGTAAGAATCTCCGAGACACCAGTTTGGTGTCCTCTGATGTGTTGGTAGTAAAGACAGATGTGTCTTAAAGCGAGCCAAGACTTCCCCGTGATCCAGTGAGCAGACCTCAAGAGGCAGTACCGGAAGCGGGAACATCTTTCCTACCTTCGTGTAAAGCGCGGTGCTGCTTGCAAGAAAATGCTACGTAAACTGAAGACAGTTTGTATGCGTTTCTTAAAGCACGGCGGAACCATTCTTCCCTGACAGCAATTTATTACCACAACGTATCGCCGATCAATCTCCATCATCAGTTGCGATAAAATGATGTTGAAGAAGAATATTTCTGACCTACCTGAGACACTATAATATTTTACAATTGTTTATATATATATATATATATATATATATATATATATATTGTGACGGGAAAGTGTAGGAGTGTAGATGTTCGGCAGTTCTAATGGCTGGTGTCAATGCCTATCACATTTACAAAAAAAAAAAAGAGACTGCGTGGCTGTTTGTCTGTGGTAAAGTAAGGGAAGAGACGCAAAAACACATAGAATGAACAATGAAACTTTAATTAACTGGAAAACAAGTAATGAACAAAACGAATCCCTTGGCTATGTACAGTGCAAACAAACAAGTAAAAAAATATAACATAAAAATTAAGAACAGGGATGAATTACACTAGGAATAATAAAAGACAAAATGAAAAACAGGTGCCGAGAATATAGCGCTAGCTGGGAACCTCCACCAATAAACAGAGCGCATATCAGTTGTTGTTCACAGCTTGAGAGCACAAGGATATTCTTACTTCAATGGCTGGTTCAAGCCCAGACATCGACTTGGTAGAGGGCGCTGAGGTGCATAGGCGCAGGTGTGCAGTCGGCGGGTCACCAATCAGAAGCAGGCAGGCTGGGAATGGTAGTTTGCTGGTTCATGACGGTGGCGAGCCGGCATGGAGGGAGTGTGGAGTAGAAGTACGTTTGCCTCCGGGTCAAAACGTTTTGTGCTACTGGTAGACGTATCTTGAAGGTAGCATCTTATTGTTAATATATATATATATATATATATATATATATATATATATATATATATATAACTGAAAACTCCACACTCCAAAAGGATTCGACACAGACAGCCAGGGTGAGCACTATGCACCATGGCGTACCTGGTTCCTTAACCACTCGACCACCGTGTCCATACAAAAGTCATTGTAGCCGAAGCTATATCCCCAACAACCCGACAGCACTTGGTGGTAAGCTTGGGCATAGATGTTTCATGGAATCACTCATTTTGTGGGGCCACGTGAGCAACACAAATGCAAACAAGCTTGAATGGTCCCCAAGCCAATATGCAACTGAAAGCGCCTGTCGATCCCCGTTGGCGCCAATCGCTCCCCGTTGGCGCCAGTCGGTCCCCGTTGGCGCCAGTCGGTCCCCGTTGGCGCCAGACGGTCCCCGTTGGCGCCAGTCGGTCCCCGTTGGCGCCAGTCGGTCCCCGTTGGCGCCAGTCGGTCCCCGTTGACGCCAGTTGGTCCCCGTTGGCGCCAGTCGGTCCCCGTTGGCGCCAATCGGTCCCCATTGGCGCCAGTCGGTCCCCGTTGGTTTCACCCAGTCATAATGACTGCCAGTTGGTCGCTGTTAATGCCAGATGGCTCTAGTCGGATCTCTGCTGGCTCGTGGCTCCGTAATATTAGCCTTGTTTTTGTCTGTTAATCGACCTCGATAGGTTAGGTGGAGTGCTTGGGAGTGTACGTTTAGGTAAAACAGTTGTATTTTGGACGGAGGGGCGTATCCAGAGAACGGTCTGCTCTTATAGCCTCTATTAGTCTGGATGGTCCCCGTGAAGACGGTGATGATGAAGCATTTCCAATAATTAAGAGATCTGGTTTGGGCATGGAGGAGGGGGAGGGACCTTCCCTTGCTCCCCCCATGCTGATGGTGGGGGGAAGGAAGGGGAAGAGGGGAGGAAGAGGAGGAAATGGAAGGGAAGGGATGGGGGGGGGGAGGGGTTTAGTGAAGAGAACAGAGTTACGTAATTTTTGTTTGCCATCCCTCTCTGTATTCATTCCTCTTTGAACTCTTGTACGTGGTCTAACTTTCTCTNGTCTGTGTGCATCTACATCCACATTAAACCCCTACCTCTCTCTTTATCTTACTTCCTCTCTCTACCTCATACCCTCTCTCTCGTTACCACCTCACAACAATACCAACATATATATATATATATATATATATATATATATATATATATATATTATATATATATCTCTATATATATATATATATATATATATATATATATATATATTTAATTTATGATCAACGAAGTTGTTAAATTGATTAATGTACTATGAAAATGTAATATAGGTATGTCAATTGACTGAATTCAGGATTTAAAAGATGAATAATAGGTAAGAAAAATAGTATAACTAAGACGTAAGTTTGGTGAGGTTGTTATAACTGTATGTCTAGCATGTTATATCAGGAACCATGTGAGGCATGATACATCAGGAGCCATGTGTAGCATGATACCTCACGAACCATGTCTAGCATGTTATATCAGGAACCTTGTGAGGCATGATACTCAGGAGCCATGTCTAGCATGATACCTCACGAACCATGTCTAGCATGTTATCTTAGGAACCTTGTGAGGCATGATACATCAGGAACCATGTGTAGCATGTTATCTCAGGAACCATGTCTAGCATGTTATATCAGGAACCATGTGAGGCATGATACATCAGGAACCATGTCTAGCATGATATCTCAGGAACCATGTCTAGCATGTTATATCAGGAACCATGTGAGGCATGATACATCAGGAACCATGTCTAGCATGATACCTCACGAACCATGTCTAGCATGTTATCTTAGGAACCATGTGAGGCATGATACATCAGGAACCATGTCTAGCATGATACCTCACGAACCATGTCTAGCATGTTATCTTAGGAACCTTGTGAGGCATGATACATCAGGAACCATATCTAGCATGATACCTCACGAACCATGTCTAGCATGTTATCTTAGGAACCTTGTGAGGCATGATACATCAGGAACCTTGTGAGGCATGATACATCAGGAACCATGTGTAGCATGTTATCTCAGGAACCATGTCTAGCATGTTACCTCAGGAACCATGTCTAGCATGTTATCTCAGGAACCATATGTAGCATGTTATCTCAGGAACCATATGTAGCATGTTATCTCAGGAACCATATGTAGCATGTTATCTCAGGAACCATATGTAGCATGTTATCTCAGGAACCATATGTAGCATGTTATCTCAGGAACCATATGTAGCATGTTATCTCAGGAACCATGTGCAGCATGTTACCCCAGGAACCATATGTAGCATGTTATCTCAGGAACCATGTTTAGCATGTTATCTTAGGAACCATATGTAGCATGTTATCTCAGGAACCATGTGCAGCATGTTATCTCAGGAACCATATGTAGCATGTTATCTCAGGAACCATGTGCAGCATGTTACCCCAGGAACCAGGTGTAGCATGTTATCTCAGGAACCATGTCTAGCATGTTACCCCAGGAACCAGGTGTAGCATGTTACCCCAGGAACCATGTGTAGCATGTTACCTCAGGAACCATATGTAGCATGTTACCCCAGGAACCATATGTAGCATGTTACCTCAGGAACCATATGTAGCATGTTACCCCAGGAACCATGTGTAGCATGTTACCCCAGGAACCATATGTAGCATGTTACCTCAGGAACCATATGTAGCATGTTACCTCAGGAACCATGTGTAGCATGTTACCTAAGGCTCGCAGCCACCTACGTGAATGCTTGGTAAAGTAATTAACCTTGATGAGAAAACTTTGTATTTGTTTTTGTCCTTGGCAGATTACTTGCTGGGAGCAGGCACCTACTTGTACTCACCTAGTTGTGCTTGGGAGGGTTGAGCTTTGGCTCTTTGATCCCGCCTCTCAACTGTCAATCGACTGGTGTACAGATTCCTGAGCCTACTGGGCTCTATCATATCTATACTTGAAACTGTGTATGGAGTCATCCTCCACTACATCATTGCTTAATGCATTCCGTTTATGTTAAATAGTTTGTCTATGTCCATCGTGTCAATTTCCATGAGAATTTTGTAGGTGGTTATCATGTCTCCCCTTACTCTTCTGTCTTCCAAGGACGTGAGGTTTAGCTCCCTTAGCCTTTCCTCGTAGCTCATACCTCTTAGTTCTGGGACTAGTCTGGTGGCGTACCTCTGAATCTTCTCTAACTTTGTCTTGTGTTTAACTAGGCATGGACTTAAGGCTGGAGCTGCATACCCCAGGATTGGTCTGACATGAGTGGTATACAAGGACCTGAACGATTCCTTACACGAGTTTCTTAAGGCAGTTCTTATGTTGGCCAATCTAGAATATGCCGCTGATGATATCCTTTTGATGTGGGCTTCTGGGGACAGGTTCGATGTGATATCAACCCCCAGATCTTTCTCTCTATTAGGATTTCACCTCGCAGATGGTACCTTGTGTTCAGCCTCCTGCTCTCTTCGACCTAATACCATTACCTTACACTTTCCTGAGTTAAACTTTTGTAGCCGTTTTCTAGACCATTCCTCCAGTTTGTCCAGGTCATCCTGTAGTCTCTGTCTATCTTCATCTGTCTTGATTCTTCTAATAATTTTTGCATCATCAGCAAACATTGAGAGGAACGAGTCTATTCCCTCTGGGAGATCATTTACATTTATCAGAAACAGTATAGGTCCAAGGACTGACCCCTGTGGTACTCAACTGGTGACGCCTCGGCACTCCAAGACCTCACCCCTCACAGTGACTCGCTCCCTTATCCAGTGGAGTACCTTTCCTTTCACTCCTGCCTGCATCTCCAGCTTGTGCACTTTTCTTTTATGTGTTACTGTGTCAAAGGCTTTCTGGCAATCCAAAAATATGCCGTCTGCCCACCCCTCTCTTTATTGCCTGATTTTTTTTTTGCCTGGCCGTAGAATTCAATTAATCCTGTGAGGCAGGACTTGCCATTTCTGAATCCATGCTGATGTTGTGTTACAAAGTTCTATGCTCCAGATGTTCCACTAGTTTTTTACGCACAATCTTCTCCGTCATCTTGCATGGTATGCAAGTTAGGGACACTGGCCTGTAGTTCAGTGCCTCCTGTCTATCACCCTTCTTGTATATCGGGGACCACATTGTCCGTCTTCCAAATTTCTGCCAGTTCCCCTGTTACCAGTGATTTGTTATACACTACGGAGAGTGGCAAGCACAGTGCTTCTGCTCCTTCCTTTAGTATCCAAGGGGGAGATCCCATCTGGGTCTATAACGTTTGTCACATCTGTTAGCCCTCAAATTGTGAGACGGTTGGTGTATAGTCAATCACAGAGGCGAGTAGGCCTCTGATGTCATTTCCCACAGAGCCGACACCGGCCGTCCTGAACTAGGCCATCAGTACCTCACAGACCTTAGAGCTAGGCAGGACCCAGGACCTCGGTGCTGCACATCTCTCATAAGTACCATGATCGATGTAAGTACCAAGATAGATGCTCATAAACTATGCTCAAGTACCATGCTCAATAAACTACTTGAAGTGAAGTACTGTATATCTATCTCTACAACCCACCAAGCACGAACTATAAAGGTAGCGAATACATCCAACTCTAGCAGATGCTTCCTCACCTCCCCCAGTTGTGATCACAAACTCTTCTAATGGTGTTTGGTTAGATATTCCCTCTCTTCTATCTGGGACTTCCCCTTGCTCGACTGTGAAGACCTCCTGGAAATTGTTATTGAGCTCCTCACACACTTCCTTGTCGGTTGTAGTTAATGTGCGTGCGTTCGTGCGTGCGTGCGTGCGTGCGTGCGTGCGTGCGTGTGGGTAAGGAAAACAAACACCAATGCAATCTAGCTTAACTCTTTCCGAACCTCGGGGGGGGGGGGGGAGTAATATCTTATCACCTCTGCTTGATCAGCTTATGTCACGTGTGCCAGAAAAAACTTGAGTGCTCACGATTAAAGAAAACACTATTTTTCGGAAAGTCCTTGAAGGTGACCTGATCCTCGCTGACTAATTTTGTCTGTTTCTGATGTTTGTTGGGGGTGAGGTGCCGAGCCCAGGAGGATGGTGAGTAGGTGGAGGAAGATGGGTAAGTGGAGGAAGATGGGTAAGTGGAGGAAGATGAACAGGTGGGGAAAGATAGGGAGGTGGAGGTTGAGGTCCGTAGAGGCTGAAGTGGATGGAGGTTGAGATTGGTGCAGTTGAGGAGGATGTAGATTGAAGTGAATGGAGTTTGAGGTTGGTGGAGATTGAAGTGATGGAGGTTGAAGTGGTGGAGGTTAAAGTGGATGGAAATTGAAGTGAATGGTGGTTGAGGTGGGTGGAGGTTGAGGTAGGTGGAGGGGAGTATAGGCTTAGGAGGTGGTGAAGGTAACCAAGTCAACAATCGTGACGGAGCATCTCTCCAAACTCTCTAACTTTGTTGTATGACAATTGGCAAGTTTGGCAGCAACAACAGCTGGCAGGAGGCATCTGTCAAGCTGCTGCTGCTGCTCCTGTTGTTGTTCCTTGTTTCTTCTCTTGTTTGTGTTCTTGCTAATGGGTTTGCTGCTGATCCTATTTGTGTTTATACTGTCTATGTTACATCTGCTTTTGCTGTTGCTGTTTCTGCTTCTGGTATTTCTGCTCTTTGTTGCTGCTGATGCGTTTGCTGTTTCAGTGGTTTCTGCTGTCGGTGAGTTTCTGCTGTCGGTGGGTTTCTGCTGTCGGTGAGTTTCTGCTGTCGGTGAGTCTCTGCTGTCGGTGAGTTTCTGCTGTCGGTGAGTTTCTGCTGTCGGTGGGTTTCTGCTGTCGGTGAGTCTCTGCTGTCGGTGAGTTTCTGCTGTCGGTGGGTTTCTGCTGTCGGTGGGTTTCTGCTGCCGGTGGGTTTCTGCTGTCGGTGAGTTTCTGCTGTCGGTGAGTTTCTGCTGTCGGTGAGTTTCTGCTGTCGGTGAGTTTCTGCTGTCGGTGGGTTTCTGCTGCCGGTGAGTTTCTGCTGCGGTGGGTTTCTGCTGTCGGTGAGTTTCTGCTGTCGGTGAGTTTCTGCTGTCGGTGGGTTTCTGCTGTCGGTGGGGTTTCTGTTGGTGGTGATTTCTGCTGTTGGACACTACCTTCCCGTACAGTGTGAGTGATTCGCTCGTATCTCTCAGGCATTATTCTTGGACGGGCACCTGTCACGGGGCATTCATGAGCGGTCACTGTCACGCTTTGGAAAGTTGTTGATAATTTGTCATTATAATTTTTTTTTTGTCCGGAGGGGCGAGTTTTTTGGGCAGCGCCACTGTGAGTGGACAACCGCTATAGCAGCATGTACAACACTCCCCAATAGGAAGAAAACCCGCTGGGTTGTTCATCCTATCACTTGTACCCAGACACAGCTGGGACTTGCTTAACTGTCTCAGGTGAACAGCTGATCAATCAAGTAGGTTTGCATTTATCAACCCATAACAATTTATGTTATTTTTCTGGTGCAAAAAATCTTTGGGGGAATCTTTTAAGAACAGTATCTATCCTTGACAAATAGTATTTTTCTACCTCAAATAATATGGGGGTTTATTATTCTACACATATTTCTAATGACTGGTCGGCCGAGCGGACAGCACGCTGGACTTGTGATCCTGTGGTCCTGGGTTCGATCCCAGGCGCCGGCGAGAAACAATGGGCAGAGTTTCTTTCACCCTATGCCCCTGTTACCTAGCAGTAAAATAGGTACCTGGGTGTTAGTCAGCTGTCACGGGCTGCTTCCTGGGGGTGGAGGCCTGGTCGAGGACCGGGCCGCGGGGACACTAAAAAAAAAAGCCCCGAAATCATCTCAAGATAACCTCAAGATAAGATGACTCTTAGATGTTCACATTCTCTCAAGTAGTGGTCAAGGCGGTGTCCTTCAGTCTCACCACAGATTCTCCAACTCGGCTGCTCACCTGTTGTTTCCATCCCGAATCTCCATGGATATTTATATCCAAGACGGATTCTTGCTATTACTGATTCTCTCCAGCGGCCACCTCCCCTTCGTCCATAATGATTGGGATTGCCAGCTGCAACCATGTTGTACAGATTCACTGATTTGTTCTTCTGTCCTCCTTTCCGCAGTTACCATGTCACTGTGATGTTGCTTGATAATACCTCTAATTTGTAGAAGACTATTGGGTATGAAGTATTCAATATGGTCTCCGTTAGTACCTTCAGCAGCCAGCACATCTGCTCTTTCATTCCCCAGATTGTAACATAGGAGGGGATCCACACGAGTTTGACTTCTCCTCCCTGATTGGTTAGTACTCTCACAACTCTCTTGATTTCAGCGACTATCACATGGTTTTCTGTCTGATTTTGTCTACGAATTTGTGCCGTTGCAATTCGAACAGAAGTGGCCAGCGAAGCACTTGCCGCGTTGCAATTCGAACAGAGGTTATCAGCGAATCACTGTTTAAGAAATGATCGAACGTCATGAGTCGTGTGTAAACCGTTTTTCATCCACAAACACGGGGGTTTATGCAGCTGGTTTAAAGAGCATTTGGCTGTTGTTGATGAGTAGGAGGAGCCGCGCGCTCAGAGGGGAGATGCGGCAGCTAACCTTGTGTTGGGGTGCAGGCGTTAGGCGCCCATCATCACAGTGTTGTCAGGTTGGTGTCTCATTATCTGCCGCTGTGAGGTATGTGTCTCATCGTCTGCCGTTGTGAGGGTTTGTGTCTCATCGTCTGCCGTTGTGAGGGTTTGTGTCTCATCGTCTGCCGTTGTGAGGGTTTGTGTCTCATCGTCTGCCGTTGTGAGGGTTTTTGTGTCTCATCGTCTGCCGTTGTGAGGGTTTGTGTCTCATCGTCTGCCGTTGTGAGGGTTTGTGTCTCATCGTCTGCCGTTGTGAGGGTTTGTGTCTCATCGTCTGCCGTTGTGAGGTTATTTATCTCGGTTTTCTCAGTGTGACTTAAATATACAGTATAGTTTATCTGGTGAGAGTTGCTAAATATATATATTCTATGTTGTTTTATGTCTCACTCCCAGTTGGTAATAAGCGTGACGCCCGCACCTCTCTGATGTGTCTCAGGCCGCGAATTAAAAAGACGTTATTGCGGTCACTCGGTGTAGGTGATTAAATATTTAACTGTATGTATATATGTATATGTATATATATGTACATGTATGCGGAAAATCCATAGAGAATTAGAGAAGAAAGATGAACGTTTCGGCCGATCTGGGCCTTTGTCAACACCGGACTGCACCGGAAATGCCCAGATCGACCGAAACGTTCATCTTTCTTTTATATTTCTTTGTGGATTTTCCGCATACAAATGATCAGTGTTTTGTGATCGTCAATTGCATGTACATGTATGTATGAGTATGTGTACATGTATGTGTACATGTATGTGTACAAGTGGAATGCATTAGGCAGTGATGTGGTGGAGGCTGACTCCATACACAGCTTCAAGTGTAGATATGATAGAGCCCAATAGGCTCAGGAACCTGTACATCAGTTGATTGACAGTTGAGAGGCGGGACCAAAGAGCCAGAGCTCAACCCCCACAAGCACAACTAGATAAGTACACGGCGTGGTGGAGTGGTGGGTGCGGGGGGGGGGGGGAGATTAAGATCATGGGGTACTGGTGGGGGGGATTGGCGCATGGTGAGAGAGAAGGAGGGGTGAAGAGGATGGGAAGTGTGGGGGGGGGATGGGGAGAGGAAGAGGGGGAGTCTCCTTGAACAAGGACATTGGCTCAAATGATTACGTTAATCCGGTTACAGACTCTCAGACTCCTGAAGATGACATCGGAGCTACCGTCTCGAGGGCAGTCTCTGTCAGCTCCGGAAGTGATACCAAACCCTTGAAATGTCTCTCTTAAGATGGAGAGTGTCCCCCACTACGCTACGTGTGTCCCCTTGCACGCCGTGTGTCTCCCAAGACACACCTTGTGTCTCCCAAGACACACCTTGTGTCTCCCAAGACACACCTTGTGTCTCCCAAAACACACCTTGTGTCTCCCAAGACACACCTTGTGTCTCCCAAGACGCACCTTGTGTCTCCCAAGACACACCTTGTGTCTCCCAAGACACACCTTGTGTCTCCCAAGACACACCTTGTGTCTCCCAAAACACACCTTGTGTCTCCCAAGACACACCTTGTGTCTCCCAAGACGCACCTTGTCTCCCAAGACACACCTTGTGTCTCCCAAGACACACCTTGTGTCTCCCAAGACACACCTTGTGTCTCCCAAGACACACCTTGTGTCTCCCAAGACGCACCTTGTCTCCCAAGACACACCTTGTGTCTCCCAAGACACACCTTGTGTCTCCCAAGACACACCTTGTGTCTCCCAAAACACACCTTGTGTCTCCCAAGACACACCTTGTGTCTCCCAAGACACACCTTGTGTCTCCCAAGACGCACCTTGTCTCCCAAGACACACCTTGTGTCTCCCAAGACACACCTTGTGTCTCCCAAGACACACCTTGTGTCTCCCAAAACACACCTTGTGTCTCCCAAGACACACCTTGTGTCTCCCAAGACACACCTTGTGTCTCCCAAGACACACCTTGTGTCTCCCAAAACACACCTTGTGTCTCCCAAGACACACCTTGTGTCTCCCAAGACACACCTTGTGTCCCCCACTCACTCCTCCCCGTTTAATGGGCAACAAGAATAAATCAACGAGAAGAGCTCAATAAGCAACTTGGAAAGGAGGGACCAGGGAGCTATATCCTTCCCGACCGTACAAGCACATATAAGCGAGTATATGTAGGTGAGTGCGGCCAGCAGCAGCAGCAGCAATAATTAATAGGCTTAAAGCTCCGTCCTATGAGCCAATTATGCGTTGGTGCTCTGCTTGGTTGTCATATTCGGCAGAGACCCTCTTAATCAGCTCTTTATTTCAGCCAATTAGCCTCGTGGACTAATACAGGCAAGACTAACCTCTGTCTTCGTTCCCCAAGGTAATTAAACCAAGGAAGCGCGGCATATCGGTAGGCTATTGAGAACCTACTATTGAAGCTATTAAAGGCAGAAGGTATTTGGAGACTCCCAGAAGGTTAGCTAATTCAGGCTACCATAAGGCTTGTATAGCCTCCCGTGACTTTATCATCAAGCTACTGGTAGTCTACTGTGAGACTACTGGGAGGCTCCCGGGAGCCTAATGTGAGGGAGCCTCTACCTCTGGAAGAAGAGACAGACACTACCCGAAGAATAGATAGACCGTCCTCAGCTGTAAATGTGGAGTTGATGTGGCGTTCTTTAGTGAGTACGTGCAAGTACGTACACACACACGCACACACACACACACACACACACACACACACACACACACACACACACACACACACACACACACACACACACACACACACACACACACACAAATGGAATGCATTAGGCAGTGATGTGGTGGAGGCTGACTCCATACACAGTTTCAAGTGTAGATATGATGGAGCCCAATAGGCTCAGGAAACTGTACACCTGTTGATTGACGGTTGAGAGGCGGGACCAAAGAGCCAGAGCTCAACCCCCGCAAGCATAACTAGGTGAGTACACACACACACACACACACACACACACACACAGGTAGCCTGGTGGATTGCGCGCAGGACTTGTAATTCTGTGGCGCGGGTTCGATTCCCGCACCCGGCAGAAACAAATGGGCAAAGTTTCTTACACCCTGAATGCCCCTGTTACCTAGCAGTAAATAGGTACCTGGGAGTTAGTCAGCTGTCACGGGCTGCTTCCTGGGGTGTGTGTGTGTGTGTGGTGTGGGAAAAAAAAAAAAAAAAAAAAAAAAAAAAAAAAAAAAAAAAAAAAAGTAGTGTAGTTAGTAAACAGTTGATTGACAGTTGAGAGGCGGGCCGAAAGAGCAAAGCTCAACCCCCGTAAAATACAACTAAGTACACACACACACACACACACACACACACACACACACACACACACACACACACACACACACACACACACACTCTCTCTCTTATTTAAACAAGATGCAGAGATGGTCCAAGCAATGGCTGCTAGAGTTCAACACCAGCAAGTGTAAGGTAATGGAAACGGGACCAGGAACCAGGAGACCAAAAGGCTGACACAGGATGAGGGGGAAACGCTACCTCCCTATAACGACTACAGAAAAAGACCTGGGAGTGGATAAAACACAAAACCCAACCCCAGAGGCTCATATGAATAGAATAATGCATACTCTACTGTATGCATAATACAGCCGCATACTCTACACTAGCAAAAGTCAAAACATCCTTCAGGAACGTGAATAAGGAGGGGTTTAGATCACTGTATACCGTCTACATGAGCAGTTTTAGAGTACGCCGCCCCACTGTGGAACTTCTATCTTAAATAAAAAAGCTTGAGAGGGTGCAGAAGTTTCCAACAGAGATCAGGTTCGATTCCCGGGCAAGGCAGAAACAAATGGGCAGAGTTTCTTCCATCCTGATGTAACTGTTCACCTAGCAGTAAATAAATACCTAGGAGTTAAGACAGTTGCTTCTTGTCGATCTATGTGTGTATTTACTATTTGTATCTGCAGAATCGAGCTATTAGCTCTTAGACCCCGCCTTTCTAACCTATTTATTTTCCTCTTATTATGTCTACACATCCCCAGAAAGCAGCCCATAGCAGCTGTCTAACTCCTAGGTACCTATTTACTGCTAGGTGAACAGGGGCATCAGGGTGAAAAAACTGCCCATTTATTTCTGCCTCTGTCGAGCATCGAACCCGGGCTTTTAGGACTACGACCCCATAGCACTGTCCACTCAACCGCGAGGCCCCTAAATAGCACCTGTGTGTGTGTGTGTGTGTGTGTGTGTGTGTGTGTGTGAACTCACCTATTTGTGCTTGCGGAGGTTGAGCTTTGGCTCTTTGGTTCCGCCTCTCAATCGTCAATCAACTGGTGTACAGATTCCTGAGCCTACTAGGCTCTATCATATCTACATTTAAAACTGTGTATGGAGTCAGCCTCCACCACATCACTGCCTAATGCATTCCATCCATTAACTACTCTGACACTGACAAAGTTCTTTCTAACGTCCCTGTGGCTCATTCGGGTACTCAGTTTCCACCTGTGTCCCCTTTTTCGCGTACCACCACTGTTGAATTGTTTATCCTTGTCTACCCTGTCAAATCCCCTGAGGATTTTCTAGGTAGTGATCATGTCTCCCCTTACTCTTCTGTCTTCCAGTGTCGTAAGGTACCTTTCCTCGTAACTTATGCCTCTTAATTTTGAGACTAGTCTAGTGGCATACCTCCGAACTTTTTCCAGCTTCGTCTTGTGCTTGACAAGGTAGGGGCTCCATGCTGGGGCCGCATACTCCAGGATTGGTCTTACATATGTGGTATACAAGATTCTGAATGATTCCTTACACAAGTTCTTGAAGGCTTTTTTGATGTTAGCCAGCCTCGCATATGCCGCAGACGTTTTCTTTTTATGTGGGCTTCAGGAGACAGGTTTACCGTAATATCAACTTTTAGATCTTTCTTTCTGTCCGATTCACGAAGTACTTCATCTCCTATTCTGTATCCTGTGTCTGGCCTCCTGTTTCTATCGCTTAGTTTCATTACTTTGCATTTACTCGGGTTGAACTTTAGCAGTCATTTGTTGGACCATTCATTAAGTCTGTCTAGGTCGTCCTGTAGCCTCCTACTATCATGTGTGTGAGAACTTACCTAGTTATGCTTGCGGGGGTTGAGCTCTGGCTCTCTCAACTGTCAATCATCTAATGGACAGGTCATGAGCCTGCTGGGCTCATCATGTCTACACTTTAAATTGTGTATGGAGTCAGCCTCCACCACATCACTTCCTAATGCATTTCATTTATTAACTTCTCTGACACTAAACAATTCTTTCTAATGTTTTATGGTTCATTTGGACACTCAATTTTCGCCTGTGTCCCCTAGTGCGTGTGCCCCTTGTGTTAAATAAACTGTATTTATCTACCCTATCAATTCCTTTGAGAACCTTGTATGTGGTGATCATGTCCCTCCGTTACTCTTCTGTCTTCCATCGACGTGAGGTTTAATTCCTGTAGTCTCTCCTCGTAGCTCATGCCCCTCAGTTCGGACACTAGTCTGGTGGCAAACCTCTGACCCTTCTCCAATTAGTTTTATGCTTGACGAGATATTGACTCCATGCTGGAGCTGCATACTCCGGGATTGGTCTGACATACGTGTACAAAGTTCTGAAAGATTAATTACACAAGATTCTAAAAGCCGTTCTTATGTTGGCCAACCTGACATATGCCGCTGATGTTATCCTCTTGATATGGGTTTCGGGGGACAGGTCTGGCGTGATATCAACCCCCAGGTCTTTCTCTCTCTCTCTGACTCTTGAAGAATTTCATCTCCCAAATGGTACCTTTGTGTGTGTGTGTGTGTGTGTGTGTGTGTGTGTGTGTGTGTGTGTGGTGTGTGTGGTTGTGTGTGGTGTGTGTGTGTGTGTGTGTGTGTTGTGTACGCGCTCGCGTTAGAGAGAAATATATGTAGTAGATATAAGACAGGAAAAATAGAGTGTTAGAAAGGCGGGGTCCCGAGAGCTAATAGCTCGATTCTGCTGGCACAGATAATAAATACAAATAATACATACACAAGCCCCCCCCCCCCCTCTTAACCATAGATCCTCTAGAGTATATATCGGTGATTAATTCACACACGTAGTTAATTTGGACGAAATACACGCTCACCTAGTCACTAGTATGTGTTATTGTAGAGGAGCATGTGTATATGCATACTGCAAGCACGTTTACATTTCCGAAATTGCTTATCGAGGGCATGAAGAGGATGTGTGTGGGTAGAGATGGGGAGGGTGTTGTGTGGGAGGCAGATGTATGAATGCATGAATCCAACCACCCTTTTAAAAATGCCCATCCGTCCATTAATCTACATCAATAACCATCCACACTATTCACTAAAACTTTCACAAAACAGACTAAACATTTAATTACCCTCCCTCCAGAGTTCATCCCGCCAAGCCCTTCCTGTGACCATAGCCTCATATTCTCCCTCTCTGATCCCTCCTACCACTTTTTTGTTTGTTTTTTCTACCCTTCTATCGTATGTCCTGTATCACATCCTCCCTCCCCTTGTTCTGTCGCTATCCTCATCAGCACTCAGCTCCGATGAACACAAAATAGGGAATATTTTGTCCTGGCTCGGAGGGAGGGAAGTGGGGGAAGGATGTAGCGTAGGTAATGAGATGGAAGGTAGGGGAGAGGAGAGGGAGGGAGACGGTAGAAGGGGAGAAAGCAGGAGAGAGATAAACAGAGAGTGACACCGAGAGGCAGACACATACACAGACAAAGAAACAAAGAGCCAATGAGACATATAACTAAGACAAATGGAGAGATGCGAGAGATATCACATAAAACATGCGATTCAGAGTTCAGGTGGTCCAATACCTCCACTCTCTCGTCCGAAAAAAAATGTTCCATTAATAAAATTCAACGCACACACATAATTGATTACATTTGTTTACATTACAATTAAATTACACAAAGTGAATTATTAAATTTATTCAACAGATGATCGATAATTATGTAGCGCATCGCTTGATTCGTACCGTTCAAGTGGACCTATTTATATTGACGCGCATTATACGCGAATCTGTTCATGTTTGGAAGGTTGTAGCATCGTGTTTTGTTATGTCCTGCAGAGAAATGCTGGCGGCTTGTGAGCGTATAGTGGAGGACGTGGTGGCCAGCATCAGTGTTGGGGAGCCGCCGGTGCTGAGAGTGCCACGCCCACCCCGCAGGTACGTCACGCCAAGTGTATCATATCACCATAGTCATCAAACTCTATTACACTATCTTAATCTCATATCTCGTCTCAGGCTGTGCTCGTCCAAGCAGCATATTTTTGTGCTTTCTCAAGAAAAACAGTATTTTGTCAATCTATATATATATATATATATATATATATATATATATATATATATATATTATTATATATATTATATATATATTATATAATAATATATATAATGTATAATTGTAAGCATTTTTGGCTATAATTAGGCCTAGGAGAGATTGGGTTTGGTAATTTTTTTGTTCTGTTAGCAAATATTTGTATTCGCAATATGCAGGTGAAACGTTTATAGTAACTTGGCCACAGGCTAGGCTCGTTAAATCGGTGGTCTGACCCCCCCCCCCAACCACCTTCAAGATGCCTCGTAAATTTTAAAGTACTGTGTATTAAAAAAGTTCTTTCTCATGTATAGATATGACTATGTATTAGAGTTCTGTGTATATTTAGGCACATGTTAGGTTGGGTGTTTAGATTCTGTTGGAAATTATTTGCATTTTACATTTTTGGGTGAAGTGTATACAGGGATACGAACCGAACAGGGGCGTCAGCAGAGCACTGTTCCAGAAGTGTTCGAACGTCGTCGTCAGTTGTAGTCGCATGAACTCGTTTTTTTCATTCATAAACAGGGCGCTCGGCGACTGGTTTAACGAGCATTTGCCTTTCGACGATGACAGGCTGTTATGTGGACAAGCTGCTATGTTTATGAGGACGAGCTAAAATCACCAATACAATTCGTTATTCACAACCGGGAAGCTGTTTATATAACTCAATTGCAGTTTCGTTTTCACCCCAGCATAACTAGGCAGGTTGGTAGAATAGTAGACAAGTAGGTGGGTAGATGGATGGGTTTTGCGGGTGGGTGAGTAGATGGATGGGTTTTGCGGGTGGGAGGGTAGGTAGGTTGGCTAGGTAAGGAAGTGGGGAGGTTGGTTTGGATTGTGAGTTGATGGGTCTAGTGGATGGGGTGAAGACACGGCCAGTGTTGACAGGGTAACCATGTCAATAGACCAGGAACTGTTATTTCTGTTGACACAACGTGACCCGTGACGTCAGGCAGATCTCCTCGCCCTCCTCGTTCTCATTCTCCTGCCCCTCGTCTTCCTCTTCCTTCTGCTGGCCCTGCTTTCCCTCCTCCTCCTCCTCTCCTTCCACGCCCTTTCTCTCCTCTTCTCATTTTAATGCATATGCACACCCAAGTCGAGTATTAGGTGTATTTAACTAAAAAAAATATTTGATGCATCTCTAGCAATATATTTTTATACTATCTATTCATATTTTTCAATGTCTAAGGCAATGCTTTAACAAAATCTAATACACATTAAATATATCTTAACTATAATAAAATATTAAAACTATAATAAAATATTGAAGTAACATTTGGAGCATGATCATTCAGTTGGTGATGAGGCTGTCTGTTTGATGTTTCCTATTACTCTACTCCACTTGACCGTGAAGGAATGTGGTGGCAACTCACATAGAGGGGCTCTCTTTGATTGCGCGTGTAAGGTGTTCGAGTCTCAGCTCCTAGCTCCGCCATCTTAAGCTAGTGATCCCGGTTTGGTGCCTGTTATTGATAATACTACTTACTTACTGTTTACGATAGTCCGCCGCAGATAATCTCCCAGCTTTTTTTACGTTCTATTCCTATATACCCCTCCCCTCTACACACAACACTAAACAACAAACACAACCACACACACCACACACACACACACACACACATGACTCAGTACTCTTGAACATCAGTCTAAGGGAGCACACACCACACACACACACACACACATATGTGTGTATTGGAGCGAGACGTTTTACGAGTGTGAGCCCGGCAGGGTTCGTCCTTTGGACCTATCTGTTTCATGTTATGATCATGTGTAATATGAGTCTCCCAGAGGGTATAGACTCGTTCTCTCAATTGTTTGCCGATGACAAAAAATTATGAGGAGGATTGAAACGGAGGGACGATTAGTGAGGATGCTACAAGTGACCTAGACAGACTGAGGTGATGGTCCAACAAATGGCTGTTGAAGTCAAGCCGAGTAAATGCAAAGTAATGAAACTAGGCAGTGGAAATAGGAGGCCAGACACAGGATCAGAATAGGAGTGAAGTACTTAATGAAACGAACAGAGAGAAAATCTAGGAGTTGATTATCACACCAAACCTGTCTCCTGAAGCCCACATAAAAAGAATAACGTCTGCGCATATGCGAGGCTGGCTAACATCAGAACAGCGTTCAGGAAACTGTGTAAGAGGAATCAAAAGACGAAGCTGGAAAAAGTCCAAAGGTATGCCACTAGACTAGTCCCAGAACTAAGAGGCATGAGTTACGAGGAAAGGCTGCGGAAATGCACCTTACGACACTGAGAAGACAGAGTAAGGGGAGACATGATCACAACCTACAAGATCCTCAGAGGAATCGACCGGGTAAACAAGGATAAACTATTCAACACTGGTGGGACTCGAACAAGGGGACACAGGTGGAAACTGAGTACCCACATGAGCCACAGAGACGTGTAGAAGGACTTTTTCAGTGTCAGAGTAGTTAACGGATGGAATGCATTAGGCAGTGATGTGGTGGAGGCTGACTCCATACACAGTTTTAAAAGTAGATATGATAGAGCCCAGTAGGCTCCAGGAATCTGTACACCAGTTGATTGACAGTTGAGAGGCGGGACCAAAGCCAAGCTCAACCCCCGCAAGCACAAATAGGTGAGTACACACACACACACACATAGGATCTTGGAAGAGGACTTGACAGGTTGCAGAGATGATCAGAGAAATGGCTACTGGATCAACACGAACAAATAAATGTAAAATTATGGAAACGGGATCAGGTGATAAGAGAGTACAAAGGGACAGTACACGATATGAAGGGAACTGCCTACCTGTGACGATTCGAGAAAGAGACCTGGAGTGGACGTAACACCTAATCTAACCCCTGGGCACATATAAATAGGATAACGACAGCGACGTACTCTACACTGGCAAAAGTTCATTCATTCAGAAACCTAAGTGAGAAGACTTTTAGGGCGCTTTACGCTCCCTACGTGATACCAGTCTTAGAGTATGCCGCGCCATATGGAGTCCCCACCTGAAGAAACACATAAGGAAACTGGAAAAGGTTGAAGTTTGCGACGAGCTTGTCCAGAGTTACGAGGGATGGGATATGAAGAGTGGCCTGAAGGAACCGAACCTTACGACACTAGAAAAAAGAAGGGAGGGGGGGGGGGATATGATAGGAACGTATGAAATACACAGAGGAAATAACAAAGTGGAAATTGATGAAATGTTCACACGTAATTTTATCAGAACGAGAGGGGCATGAGTGGAAGCTGGAAACTGAGATGATCACAGAGATGTTAGGAAGTTTTCATTTAGCGTGAGATTAGTGGCAAAATGAATGCATTTAAGGAGCAGGTTGTGGAAGCAAACTCTATTCACAATTTTAAAACTAGATGTGATAGGGAAATGGGACAGGAGTAATTGCTGTAATTACACAGTTTCAAATGAAGATTGATAGATCCAATAGGCTCAGAAATCTATATACCAGTTGATTAACAGTTGAGAGGCGGGACACAGACCTAAAGCTCAACCCCCGCAAACACAACTAGGTGAGTACCCACACACACACGTAGTATATGTTGAAAAAGATATGGTAGTAAATATGATAGAAAAATAATTAAGTCGGAACACATAATAAACCAACTGTTAAAAGGCGTGCTCCAAGAGCTTGCAGCTCGATCCAGCAGGCACAAATAGTAAATGGTAAATACACTTACATCCTGCCCCCCCCTTACACAGGAGGAACTTTGAGGAAATAAGAGTTTCGTCAACAATGCATGAAACCTAATGGGAATTTTTCATAAGCAGTAATGAACTTCCAAACCCCAGGAATGGTGTGTAACATCCAATAATATTAGTGGGATGTTATACAGAGATGACAGTGATGATAGACTGGGATTTGTATACTCGTAACTTTTGTGATCTCGGGGTTCTATTTTAAGAATTCATGTAAGTGAAATGAATGTAATCGGAAAAAAACGCCATACTAACAAGGCGTCAGTAGATACACCGGATACCAACCGATTGGACACCCAAGAACAAAACGAGCTCACTTGCCTCCTGTTTCGTCATTCCCCTTCTATTACAACGCCGTGGGCTGCCGATGAGTACAGAATTAACTGCATATCCGCTTGGGAACGGAACCAGAGACCTCCCTGATCTGTCTGTGCTGCTCCTCCTTGTTCTTTGAAAATGCAGTAACCTCCACTAAGCGCACTCCAACACGAAACGGGAGGATTAGCGCCATACTTGTTGGCGCTTGGTTTACGAAACAGTGACACTATTGGTTTGAAACATAGATCCACACCCAACAATGTAGACTGGATACACACGCCTGGGAGGGAACAAAGCAGGGTGTGAGCTGTGGTGGGAGAAACACAGGGCTATGCATTTCGTCGATAGAGGAATCCCGATACAACCGGTGATTCTGTTCAAGCCACCAGACGCAACACCGGTCAACCCTTCCTCACACTAGGCTGTTAAAACAGCGGCCGTCCTCCCCAGACGCATTCATCAATTTTAGTATACTGTGTATTAAAAATTGGTTTGTTGCTGATATTTAAATTAATAATATTTTACATATAAATTCTAAGTATTGTTAGGTGTTTAGGGTCTGTGGCGATTATTTTTATTTGAAGTACGTGGTTGAAGCATTTATAGCAATCCGTTCTCAGACTAAATCCATTCCATCCAGCGGTCAACCCCAAGACGCATTCATAAATTTTAATATGCTGTTCATTTAAAATAGGAATTTTCTCAAATAAATTACTATTATTTTATATTAGCATATTGTGTATATTTAGCCACTGGTTAGAATTAGGTGTTTAGGTTCTGTTGGCGATTATTTGTATTTGTAGTACGTGGGTGAAGCGTTTACAGCGTTGGTGGTTCGACACAGATTTCGTCAGTGAAGCACTTGTTCCGGAAAATTCGAACGAAATCAGTTGTGAGTCGTGCGTAACCGGTTTTCATTCATAAACAGGGGGGTTTGGCGGGTGCATGGAAGCGTCTTTGGCCTTTGTTTATGGAGGACGGGCTGTTTATAGCACCCGTCTGACACACTAGGCTGTTTAAAGCAGCGGCCGTCCAACCAGACGCATTCACAATTTTAACATTCTGTGTATTAAAAATTGGCTTGTTCTCATAT
>WNGS01005451.1:8025282-8035625 GCA_020271785.1 Procambarus virginalis
AAAAATTAATATTATTATACATAATTTTTTTTTGTATAATTAGGCGTAGGTTAGGGTTAGATTAGGTGTTTAGGTTCTGTTGGCGATTATTAGTATTTGAAGTACGTGGGTGAAGCATTTATAGAATTGTAGCTCGAACACAGGATATGAGCGAAGCACTTGTTCCGGATGTGTTCGGACGTGATCAGTCGAGGGGGGTCGTATGTAAGACGCTTTTCACTCATAAATCAGCCGTCCTCCAAACAAAGATCCAAAAGTGATTCCATGCACCCGCCAAGCCCCCTGTTTATGAATGAAAAGCGGTTTACACACGACTCACAACTGCTGACGTTCGAACATATCCGGAACAAGTGCTTCACTGACGAATTTTGTTCGAACCACAACGCTGTAAATGCTTCATCCATGTACTACAAAACAAGTAATCGCCAGCAACCTAAACACCTGACCTAACCTAACCTTTGCCTATTTATACACAATATGCTAATATATTATAATATTAATTTATACTTGAGAAAATTCCCGTTTTGAATGAACAGCATGTTAAAATTTATGAATGCGTCTGTGGGGTTGACCGCTGAATGTAATGGACTTGAGTCGAGGATGGGTTGCATAAATAGTGGGTTTGGCGTCTGGATTAACGAGCTTGGATCTTTGTATGCGAGGACGGGCTGAGTTGGAACAAAAGTTGTCAGCGAAGCACTTGTTCCGGAAGTGTTCGGGGGCCTGACAGCTGAGTGGACAGCGCTTCGGATTCGTAGTCCTGAGGTTCCGGGTTTGATCCCTGGTGGAGGCGGAAACAAATGGGCAGAGTTTCTTTCACCCTGATGCCCCGTGTTACCTAGCAGTAAATAGGTACCTGGGAGTTAGACAGCTGCTACGGGCTGCTTCCTAGGAGTGTGTAACAAAAAGGAGGCCTGGATGAGGACCGGACCGCGGGGACGCTAAGCCCCGAAATCATTTCAAGATAACCTATCCGCTTAGGAACGGTATAATTTTCAACAGTATTATTTCCTACAATACGGTTTTCTCTCCTCAGGGGTGGGAGCGGAACCGGAGGGGAGAGTCTGGTGAGCCTGGGAGCCTCTCGGAGCACCCGACGCTTCACCCACCTCATCCACACGCTCGCCCAGGCCTATCGTCACGTCGCCAGCGGCACCTACGCTACCAGGAGGTGAGGCAGCAGGCTCAGGGGAGTAGATGGTGCTGGCAGACGTATGACAGAGGAGAGGGAAAGGTAAAGCACCATCACGTTTCTCTTCCCTCACAACTTTTCTCCCCACAACTCTTCTCCTCACAACTCTTCCCCACAACTCTTCCCCCATAACTCTTCACTGCCATCACTCTCCACCACCACTAATTTGAAGACTGTTGCAATTAGGTACAATACCTTTCAAATCTTTCAAATTAAAAATAAAAAAGAACAGATCGAGAATCATGCATGCCCAAAGTGAACAGAGCTCACTTCCATTGATACTGCATCAAGAAGGCAGCATAGGGAAGCAGTGATCAATGAGCCGCACTTGTAAGAACAAAAATATGCAGAATATAGAGGACGTTAAATTAAACGAAACTATTAAATTCACAAAGTGTGAAAAAGATAATGAAACAGGAAAGATGATAAGGTCCTGTGGATTCCAACTCATTGGAAGTTGAGGAACGAGCAAATGTGTTAGCTGCTGAGGATGCCAAAGGAAACCAGGTTAAAACAGGTATTTGTTAATGAGAATGCAACGCTCCCTACAAACACTCTTAACATTATCATGTGTAATGTATCCTCACCATGATTGAACCATGGCATATTGCACTTTTTGAATGCATGAGTATTGAAACAAGTACGTAAAGAAAACAAGTATTTGGTGCAAGTACGTAAGTACTGCTGACGACAAACTGAGTACAAAAAGTTACCCGGGGATCAGTGGCGAAAGGGAGTGCGGTACTTATTCCGTAACCAGGACCCGGATACGGGGCAGTTGTCCTGAACCGAGCTCGGAACGGCGTATCTCCGTCCTTTACATGGAACGCCCGAGGCTGCGTGGGCGTGTTCTCGAGCGGCGCGGCGTGCCCCCCCTCTATTTGAAGGGGGAAGGTGCAAGGCGTCGTCCCGGTTCACTCCAAACCCACTTCGGCTGGCGCCCAGCGATCAACTCAGAACTGGCACGGACTAGGGGAATCTGACTGTCTAATTAAAACAAAGCATTGCAATGGTCAGAGATACATGTTGACACAATGTGATTTCTGCCCAGTGCTCTGAATGTCAAAGTGAAGAAATTCAAAGAAGCGCGGATAAACGGCGGGAGTACCTATGACACACTTGTTCGTGCCTGAGGTGGATCTCGTCTGGCACCCGCCTGTTGAGCGGGGGGAGAGTTCGCTCATGCTGTCCAAGTGAGAGCTAATGCTTTGGCCATGCCGTCAAGGGCCGCTAGGGGTCGCCCAGGTGCCAGCGGCATGTGTGATACATGCAGGAAACCTGGCACCCTTGGGCACATCTCACAAGCATGCCCAAGGACGCATGGAGCACGGGTGGTACGTCATGACGATATCACCCGGTTCGTAGCTGGTCGTCTGAGATAGCGAGGGTATGAGGTGGTGAGGGAGGTGCGGATACCCGATGGTGGGTCTTTTTGCAAGCCAGACATCATTGCTTGCAAAAGTAACGAGGTCATAATTCTTGACACCCAAGTCTCGGCTGACGGCTTTCCACTCTCCCGGCCACACCAGAGCAAATGTGACCGGTATGGCACCCCCGAGATCCTTCAATGGGTCAGGGATTACTCTGGTGCTAATGCAGTCTCTGCCTCCTCAATTACCTTGAATTGGAGAGGCGGGTTCAGCATTGAGAGTGCCCGTGTTCTTAAGAGGTTGGGCTTGACCAACGGAGATTTGGAGATCTGCTCCGTAAAAGCCCTAACCTGGACGTACTCGATTTATCGTATGTGGTCCAAGAGCACGGGAAGGGGTTGATAATGATCACCCCTGGACATGGGCATGGGTGGACTTCCCTTGTACCCCAACACCCAGAAGTGACTAGGGTGAGTGGACTCCAGGTAAGTTTACCGGACGTCATCTTGGGGTACCACTTCCCCAGTGGCTGGTTTAGGAGATGGTGGGTGGCTTGACCGAACCCGTGAGAGGATAAGCTACGGCTGGAGGGACACATGCGTGCATGTTCTCTGCCTCTCTGGGGACTTGACTTGTTTCAAGCCAGGCATGTCCTCCCCGTGATATATCTTTTCCATGCACGTATGCCATTAGAAGGTGATCGTCTCCTCAGGAGACGTTATTCATTCATTCAGTGACATGCCTATTTTATTTTGTTTCATGTTATATTTTAATGTACATCCTCCTTTTTTATGCATCTCTATGTACATTTATTTTTGTTTTTGTTTTTGTACACAGTAGGCCACAACATGAATTTTAGTTGGTTTTTAGTTGTAATGTGTTTTTTAGGGTTACTGCTGCGGGGCCTCGCGGCCCATGCCTTGTGGCTGGGTCGTGGGGCTCTATAGCTAGATCAAAACCCTTTCCCCCCCGAAGTGGTAAGGGGAGTAAAAGGGGACAAAAAATGTATACAGCTCAGAAGGCCGGAACGCACTGCATGGCAACATGAGTTTGTTGTTGTTTCAGATTTAGCTACTCAGAACGAAGTGTCCATTTAGCACGGGCTATAGTGAGCCCGTAATTTAGGTTAGATTAGGTGCAACATGAGCCATAATGACTATATATATATATATATATATATATATATATATATATATATATATATATATATATATATATATATATATATATTATATATATATATAAATATATATATATTATATATATATATATATATATATATATATATATATATATATATATACGTGGATGAAGGGCAACATGTGCGTTACCGTCTATCTGTTGAACCACACCAACGTCAGCTGTGCGGGTACACACCCATTCTAGACTCGCGCCATTCAATGCACGAGCTCTTTAATTTTGGGTTCTGTGCGCCTATCAATACAGCCTTGATTGATGTGATTGTTTGCTGGAGTTCCAGTTCCATTTGTCTTTTCGTTCTCTTACAATGTCTCAGTGAGGAAAGTTATTTCTTTGTTTCGTCTGCATTGGTCCTTTACGACTGGGTTTGATTAGAAGTTTTAATTTATGAAGTTCCTTTGTAGGGGTAAAGGGGGGGGGAGGGAGTTGAGAAAGTGTGTGAAATTGCAAATGTGAGCGGGACTCAGAATGTCTGCTCATGTGGGAGTGGGTGAACATGTGAGTGTTTTGAGTGTGTTCAGTAGTGAGTGTGAGAATGTGAGTGAACATGTATGTGAATGAGTGTTTGAATGATAGTGAGTATGTTTAACGTTGCATATGAATGAGATGGGAGAGAAGGAAGAAATGTAGTCCATTTCGTTGCCGGGGATCATATTAGGAGAAGGGTAGGAGAGGAGAGCAAGAGAGGAAGAAGAAAGGGGGAGTTTAGTTAACATTATTCTCGTGGATCATACACACACACACACACCACACACACACACACACACACACACACACACACACACACCACACACACACACACACACACACACACACACCCACACACACACACACACACACACACACACCCACACACACACCACACAACACACCCACACACACACACACACACAACACACACACACACACACACACTACTGTATATATATATATATATATATATATATATATATATATACAGATAGACAGTAAGAAACCTAAAATAAATGTCGGAAATGGTAAAACGAAGAGAAGAAAAAACAGACAAAGGAATCGGAGATGGCAGAGGCTGGCGTGTTAAATGCTGTTACTAAATAATAGTAGTAGACTACCCCCAGTGTCTGCATGCTGGCTTTGACGCACAGTAATCCAATTTTTCCTGCAATTTGAATCTCTTCTGCAACCGGAATACATAGTAGTTTCCTCCTGGAAGCTGCGTACTGTTATTCACAAAGCTTTTAATCTGTTACCGGATTACGGAACTCGTCTCCGGCATTGTACTCAACAGTTTTTAATCTTACAGCCGGGTCTTTACAGAAGCTTGTATAGATCTCTTGAACTTAACTGCGTATTGTCCGTAATCCTTGTTCTTTTCTTGAGATGTTATATGATAATGTTTTAATTTAATCTACACCTAGGGTTAGGTACGCATCCAATATGTTTATTCTGACTGGATTAAAAATTTAATTTTAGCTTGTGTAAGGGTTTAATACCGCATTGGCGTGACGCACGAGTTACTCCTTGATACATGTGCTATCCTGTTACCAAGACTGTAACATGATGTATCTTCTTCCTGTACCTAACCCTTCACATTTGTACGAAACATGTACTCTTACACGGACACTAGCCTGGCTGCCATTATTCTACCCTTGTGAAATTGAAATTGAAATAAGTTTATTGATGTAAAATACACACAAAGGGATGAGGTAGCTCAAGCTATTCTCACCCCGTTCAGTACATCGTGTTAATACATACATAGACACACATCACAAGCAATAAACATATTACCAAACATTCTGAGAGATAAACATATACATTTCCTTCTAGCCTTGTGAGAGTCGTGCTCATGCCCTCTGTATCATAACTACTAGGGGCATGTATTTTTTTGTATTTTTTTTTAGTTTATGGTATACATGGTTTTGTCGAATAATTAAATTTATTTTCCATGCAAAATTATATATTTCTAAGGCAAGTAAATATGGTACTTTGAGGGCGCAATTATTTCTGGTCTTGGGCACTACAGTGGCAGTCTGAGGATATATATTTGATGAACTTTTTTGATATATGGAAATATATAAGGAAACTTTTAAACACGCTTGAGACATATTTTGGAAACTTATAAACACGGTAAAACATGTTTTGTAAACTTTCCCTGTGTAAAAAATTTTTTGTCACAGGTCAATCTCATCTTTTTGCAGGGATGTGTACTATGAGTCTGTGTGGCTGTACCAGTCGCAGGCGGCGCTGGACCGTTCAGCAGAAGACCTGACGCGGGTGTTGGGTGTTCCACGACGGGGGCTTCATCTCACCATCACGGGCAAGGGTCTTGTCGCTGGCGACCTCACCTACACCACCCATGACGGCACCATCGTCTGCGTCAGCCACACTCAGAACGGTACGTCCAGTTACCAGGCGAGTGGACACGGGGTAGTTTCTTTGTATCACAGGATGGTATATTGCGTTACAGGGGTAGGCATGTCGTATTATGGAAGGGACGTAATGGCATTACTGGCTAGACGATGGGTGGAGAGTGTGTGGGGTCGGCGGGAAAGGGAGACTCTTACTAGACGACTCTTTCATAGTGTGACGCGTTACGGGAGGGAGGGAGGGGCTTTGCATTTGTTACTTCATGGTGCGTAGCGTTACCAGTAAGGGTGGGGGCAGACGTTACTAGACGTCACTGGATATTGCGTCACATTATTAAGGTACAGAAGTTACTGGATAATACGTCCCCTTTGAGACTAGGCATAACTGGATGGCAACATTATAGCCATATGATGGGAGCAGGTTACTGGCTGTCACTGGAGATGGTGGTCGTGGGCGTACTTGCGCACATTTTACTGGATGGTAAAGCAACATCACGGAGAATACATCAATGTCACTTTTTTATTATATATTTGTTTAGCTTAATTTCTACCACAGACGCGGCTATTCATTTATACAACACTAACCAAAATATAAATTGTCTTCTGTCCTAAGTAGATAGGGTTATGACTGGCGAGTTATTGTACACATTACCTTACTAAATACCTAAAAACTCATCATAAAGTGACTAAATACTTAAAACTCATCATGATGAGTGACTCATCATGCCACTCATCATCACACGTATCGTGTGATGAGTGGCATGTAGCATTAATGCGTTGCAGCAAGGGATTGCCAACGAATTAACAGGTATGTCTTTATGTAAGTCATCTGGCAGCAGGATGGTTTTCAGCTGTACTATGATGTATCAACGTCGTTTACACCTTTTCGTGCTACTTGTGCGCTCAATAGATCAAGTGCATCGAAATGTAAGTGCATACACCTGTAAATACACCTCTTTACACAAATTTATTACATAATTGGTATGATTTTTGTATTTAAATTCAGTACTAAATAAATAATGGCTTTACGAGTCAATTATTTCGGGGCCGAGTCATCACACTAATAGTCTATAATATATTTGTTGTACTTTTTCGATATGCGGAAATATATTAAGAGACTTTTGGATATAATGAGACATTTTGGAAACCTTTGGATATGGTAAAATATGTTTTGTAAATTTTTGTTATGTATAAAGTCTTGTGTCGCAAGCCAAACCGTTAAAAATGAGACGTATTAATAACAGTTAAAGCACCATCATATTGACGTTTTCCATGATTCTGCCTCGTAGGTTAGGTGGGTTGCTCGGGTTCGTGCGTTTCTGGTTAGGCAAAATCCTTGCATATATATATTAAGGAGCGGCAAATCGAGAGAACATGTTGCATATTTACTAATTACACGTTAATGGCTTACTATAACTTGTTTTGTTTTGGCCTCCTGGGCGTGGCAGGGATGCTGGTGCCGGAGAGCGTGGAGGGCCTGACGAGGGTGGTGTCGCAGGCCCGCTACATCCTCGTTGTGGAGAAGGACGCCACTTTCCAGAGGCTGGTCGAGGCCCAGGTCCACCGCACCTTCGGACCTGCCATACTCCTTACGGTCAGTAGCCTGGACCCAGATTCACGAAGCAGTTACACAAGTACTTACGAACGTGTACATCTTTCCCCAATTTTTGACGGCTCTGGTTACATTTATTAAACAGTTTGTAAGCATGAAAACTGAAGTATATCCTTCAACTCCAATATTTTCGATCTCACTCTGCGTTGGTATATGCTATTTTCAGGAATAAGTTCCCTTTTCCTTTGTTGTTTACACCCCCTTCATTTAATGATTTTGTTGCTTTGTCTTTATGTACCATTTCACAAGCTTTCCAATCCCCGACACTTTGTAGAAAAAGAATTCCTTTCTTCTTTTCTATCCCCATTTAGACGTTTTGCTTCAGTGAGGTTCATTTTCAGCTTTACTCTGTCCTTTTTTGAGAGGTCTTGTCTTATTGACCAAAGTTTGCCATCCTCGTCACATTGCAATTTTCTGGTATTCCTAGCACTTCTGTCATATACTTTAAGGGGCGGTTCTTGTCTTTCTCATATTTTCCTATCCTCCTAAAATCACTAACATGCTCCTTTGAATTTAATCCTTCTCCTAATCCTACTATTTTTTTCTATGATTTTCATCTCTTCTGCTGCTCGGTCCACCCTAGATGAAATTTCCTTCTCTAAACATCTAAAAATTATTATGGACTTTTATCTACAGTGTTTTGAACCAGTTTACTGTTGGTTACCAGTCTTTCTTAATTGCTTGCCTAAGATCCGCTTCTTGTTTGTCATTTCAGGTATTGACTTCCAAACACTCTTCCTTAATCGTCTCTTTCTCTTTTACAACTTGGGCATATGTCTCTTTTATTTCTTCTTTATACTTTTCTAGTTCTTTATTAACCCCCTCTATGTGAGTTGTCAATGAAGTTTCCAGTTGCAGATCCTTACCTAACTCTATGTTAGCCCTCAGACTCCCTTGGAGTTGTTCACCATATGAGTCTATTTTCTTGTTTATTATTTCAAGGTCACCACACTTCACTTTCCACACCTCATTTTCTTTCACAAGTTCCTTGATTTGTTCCTCTTGATTTGTTACCTGGTCTGTTAATGCAGTAATAATCTTACCATGCTGAAGAATACTCCCTTTTAGAGTGCCAAGCTCACTCCTAAGAGCTCCATTGTCCTCTTCCAATTTAAGCACTTTTTCTTCACACACACACACAAGTGTGTGTGTGCGCGTGTTCATGCATGCATGCATGCGTGCGGGCGTGTGTTTGTCTTTTACTGTTTCATTAAAGGTTGAACAGCTCTTCGAATTCTTCGGTTATATTTTTGTCTAAAACGACTTCTCTGTCCAGCTCGTCCCACGTGTTGGCTACTCGCACACTGAATATGTATTTCTTTCTGAACACGAGGCTCATCTGATTCTTTAGTTTGCTCTTAGGCAGTGTTTCGAAGCTTTGTATGTCTCTTGCCCCCTTTTCTAACCATGTTCGCACCTGTGGACCCCCTTCAACCGTGTTCGCACCTGTGGACCCCCCCCTTTCAACCATGTTCGTACCTGTGAACCCCTCTTCAACCACTTTAGCACCTGTGGACCCCCCAACCATGTTCGCCCCTGTGAACCCCCCTTCACCATGTTCGCCCCTGTGGACCCCCCCTTCAACCATGTTCGCCCCTGTGGACCCCCCTTCACCATGTTCGCCCCTGTGGACCCTCCCTGTTCCGCCCCTGTGGACCCCCCTTCACCATGTTCGCCCCTGTGGACCCTCCCTTCAACCTGTTCGCCCCTGTGGACCCCCCCCTTCAACCATGTTTGCACATGTGAGACCGTAGTACAACTACGATCTTACCTGTTACCCCCTCAGCCTCGTTTCACATGTCGGATCCCTGCAACCATGTTCCAAGGATCCTTTTTAAATTCTTCCATGGACCCCCCCCCCCCCCGGTTGAGAACCGCTGACTATCTTATTTTTAGGCCTCTCAATATATCTTATACATCATGATTATATCTCCTCTAGTTTCTTCTCTTCCTATGCTTACAGTTTGAGCTCTTCTTACCTGATCCTAAAAATTTAATTTGGAATTTCTGTTATTAATCTCATATTCAATCTCTGAACCTCTGATTTTTTTTGTCTCGCAAGCTTTAGGTTCAATGCTAGTGCGCATATCCTACGACTAGCCTTACATTGGTTGCGTTCAATATTAGTAAGATTAGTCTTGAATACGAAGCCTTGACATAAAACCCTCTTCTGTGAGTGCTTGTAAGGGGAGCTTTAGCTTTTGCGTTCTGCCTATGGCAGTTGAAGTCCGGTGTACGCAGGTTCCCCAAGCTATTTGAATTCTGTCACATTAGCACTTGAAGCTGATTTTATGGATTGTTTGACTAACTGTTATTTGTTTCTGGTGTGTCCAGGGAAAGGGGTACCCTGACGTGTCGACGCGGCAGCTGCTGCACCGCCTCTGGAGGAGTTGAGGGTGCCGGTGTTGGCCTTGACGGACGCCGACCCCTACGGCCTCCACATCGCTGCCGTCTACAAGTTTGGTGCCCTGGTGCGTGTGTGCTGACGTGGGTGTTTCATTGGAGAAAAAAAAATCGTTCAAAATGCATTTATTCAAATGCCAAATATTGACTATAAGCAGGTGCGAGAACGGGTTGCTCTCTTAGAACAACTCTCCTCTTTAAATATCTGCCCAAATTGTATC
>WNGS01005451.1:8036625-8048060 GCA_020271785.1 Procambarus virginalis
ATCCCACCCCCAGCTGACAGTTCTCACCTACTACCACCAGGCAGTCCACCCCACCCCCCAGCTGACAGTTTTCACCACCCTAACTACCACAGTCCCTCCCCCCCCCCCCACCCCCCCCAGCTGGCAAGTTTTTCCATCACTAATACCACAGTCCCCCCCCCACCCACCCCAGCTGGACAGTTAGTCCAATCCTACTACCCACAGTTACCCCACCCACCCCCAGCTTTGACAGTTTCCATCTACTACCACAGTCCCCCCCCCCACCCACCCAGCTGAAAGTTTCCATCTAACTCCCACAGTTCCCCCCCCCCCCCAGCTAGACCAGTTCCACCTCTACCACAATTTCCCCCCACCCCTACCCAGCTGACAGCGGTTCCACCTACTACCCACAGGGTCCCCCCCACCCCCAGCTGGACAGTTTTCCACCTACTTAACACAAGCTCCCACCCCCCACCACCAGCTGGGACAGTTCCACCTACTACCCAAAGTCCCCCCCCCCCCCAGCTGGACCAGTTTCCACCTACTACCACAGTCATCCCCACCCCCAGCGGACAGTCTACCATCTACACCACATTCCCCCACTACTATACCCCAACTGACGTCCACCTCTACCACGGTCCCACCCACCCCCAGCTGACAGTTCCAACTACTTAATCAGTCCCCCACCCCGACTGACCAGTCCCACCTACTCCCCCAGTCCCCCACCCAGATGACAGTTTCCCACTCTATACCCCAGTCCCCCCCCCCACACCCCCCCCACAGCTTTGATCAGTTTCCACCTACCTACCACAGTCCCCCACACCAACCCCAGCGTGACAGTTTCCATCCTACTACACACAGTCCCCACACACCCCCAGCTGACAGTTTTGCCCACCTACTACCACAGTCCCCCCCACCCACCCAGCTTGACCCAGTTTTCCACCCCTACCACAGTCCCCCCCACCAATCCACCCGCTGACAGTTTACACTTCTACTTACCACCATTCGTCCCCCCCACCCACCCAGTCTTGACAGGTTTCCCACCCTACTACCACAGTCTTCCCCCCCCCCCCCACTCCAGCTCACAGTTTCCACCTACTACCACAGTCCCCCCCCCACCCCCCCAGCTGACAGTTCCACCGACTCTACCACAGTCCCCCCCCCAACCCACCCAGCTTGACAGTTCCACCTACTACCACAGTTCCCCCCCCCACCCCCCAGCGGCCAGATCCACCTACTACCACAGTCCACCTCCCTACCACCCAGATGGACATTGTTCCCCACTAACTACACCAGTTCCCCCCTCCCCAGCTGACAGATCCCCCCTACTACCACAGTCCCCTCCCTACCCCCAGCTGACAGTTTCCACAGTACATACCACAGTTCCCCCCCCCCCACCTAGCTGACAGTTCCACCTACTACCCCAGTCCCCCCATCCCACCCCCACGCTGACAGTTCCACCTACTCACCACAGTCCCTCCCCACCCCAGCTGACAGTTCACCCGTACTACCCACAGTCCCCCTCCTCACCCCCCAGCTGCACCCCCAGCTACACACCCACACCACACTGTACAACCCCCCCCCACACCCCCAACTGACCAGTTGTCCACCGTACTACCAACAGTCACCTCCCACCCCCACCCCCAGCTTGACCAGTTTCCACCTACTATACCACACAGTCCCCCCCCACCCCACCCCCAGCTGACAGTTCCACCTACTACCACAGTACCCCCCCCCACCCCCAGCTGACAGTTCCACCTACTACCTCAGTCCCCCCCCCCACCCCCAGCTGACAGTTCCACCTACTACCACAGTCCCCCCCACCCCCAGCTGACAGATCCACCTACTACCACAGTCCCCCCCACCCCCAGCTGACAGTTCCACCTACTACCACAGTACCCCCCCCCCCCCCACCCAGGCGTCCACTGTACCTACGGTGCGAACGGTCCAGGCACACGGCCAACCCATCACAGCCCTCACACACGAGCGTCAGTGTCCCGGGGAGGTGTCAGGCGTGTTCTGTGCACCAAAAAGCTCCGAGAATATAGCTTAACATTTTACCTGCGTCTATCTGGCTGTCGAACATTGAATTTAGCGTTTCACTTCCCCGTCTGAATTCAGATTACAAATGTTTTATTGTGCTAATGATATCGGTGTCAACAGACCGAGCCAAAATTTGTAGTGGAAGGTGCTCCAGCAACAATTATGCTGGAATATTTCTTCATGTCATGTATTAATTGGAAGATTATTTGAGAAGTTGGGCGGGACAAGTAGGGAGAGGGACGGAGGATATGATGTCCCCTTGTATACAGGAAGCTTGGGCGGAAGAGGGGACGGTATCTCTCCCCTCGCCCCTGTGACAGTGAGGAGGATGAAGAGGGGAGTGAGGGGATGAGGAGACGTGTTTGTACCTGCTCCGTTAAAATCTGGAAATATACCGGCTTTTTGGAGAATTGCAGCCATGGATCACTGAACACAGTCATCACAAAGTACACAGTGAACCATAGGAAAGTTGCATACAGTCATAAACAATTAAACTTTGAGTTAAATAGAGAATAAGTGTGGGACCACGAGGGAGGCAGTGCCACTAGGCTCGTGTGAACACGCGTATAGTTGATATATATGAATTATAGTGAACAGTGAAGAAGAACGTGTAACACAATACATATATAAGTTGAAATTAGGAAAATTGCACATAGAAAATTAGAGATGTATAATAGTGCCAGAATGAGGCAACACGCTAGGCTGTCTTTACACAAGCCACGAGGCCAACCCAGTGTATGGGACGTCCCTTAATGATAATATACTGTGGATATATTGTAATACGGGAATATGAATCCAGAAATTAGTAATAGAGTAAATGAATACCATTGCAAGCTGCAAATTAAACAGAAAATTCCTTAGGGTAATACAGGCAGATAATAAGACAGTGTTATATTTTTTTGTCCCCTTTTTACTCCCCTTTCCACTTCGGGGGGAAAAGGGTTTTGATCTAGCTGTAGAGCCCTACGACCCAGCCACAAGGCATGGGCCACAAGGCCCTGCTGCAGTAACCCTAAAAAACACATTACAACTAAAACAAACTAAAATTCATGGTGTGGCCTACTGTGTACAAAACAAAAAGAAAAATAAATGTGCATGGAGATACATAAAATAGAAGGATGACATTAAAAATATAATACAAAACAAAATAAAATAGGCATGTCACTAAATGAATGAATAACGTCTCCTGCCGGAGACGATCACCCTTAATGGCATACGTGCATGCAAAAGATATATCACGGGGAGGACATGCCTGGCTTGAACAAGTCAAGTCCCCGGAGAGGCAAGGAACATGCACGCAAGTGTCCCTCCAGCCGTAGCTTATCCTCTCACGGGTTCGGTCAAGCCACCCACCATCTCCAAAATCAGCCATTGGGGAAGTGGTACCCCAAGATGACGTCCGGTAACCTTAGCCGGAGTCCACTCACCCTAGTCACTTCTGGGTGTCGGGGCACAAGGGAAGTCCACCCATGCCCATGTCCAGGGGTAATCATTATCAACCCCTTCCCGTGCTCTTGGACCACATACAATAAATCGAGTACGTCCAGGTTAGGGCTTTTACGGAGCAGATCTCCAAATCTCCATTGGTCAAGCTGAACCTCTTAAGAACACGGGCACTCTCAATGCTGAACCCGCCTCTCCAATTCAAAGTAATTGAGGAGGCAGAGACTGCATTAGCACCGGTGTAATCCCTGACCCATTGAAGGATCTCGGGGGTGCCATACCGGTCACATTTGCTCTGGTGTGGCCGGGAGAGTGGAAAACCGTCAGCCGAGACCTGGGTGTCTAGAATTATGGCCTCGATATTTTTGCAAACAATGATGTCTGGCTTGCAAAAGGTCCCACCATCGGGTATCCGCACCTCCCTCACCACCTCATACCCTCGCTGTCTCAGACGATCAGCTACGAACCGGGTGATATCGTCATGACGTACCACCCGTGCTCCATGCGTCCTTGGGCATGCTTGTGAGATGTGCTCAAGGGTGCCAGGTTTCCTGCATGTATCACACATGCCGCTGGCACCTGGGCGATCCCTAGCGGCCCTTGACGGCATGGCCAAAGCGTTAGCTCTCACAGCGTGAGCGTACTCCCCCCTGCTCAATACGTGCCGGACGAGATCCACCTCAGGCACGAGGGAACCTCACACGAGAACCTCAGTCCAGCACCATCGGCCATGCGGTAGAGCCGCTCTCACCATGTCCGAGAGCACTTAGCTCTGTTGGTTACCGGCTCACCCCCAATCAAGGACGGGCCGATCCACCGACGCATCTTATCCTGAATAGCTGGTAGAAGGGCCGCTGCCCAGACCGTTGGGTCAGCCGACTCCAACAGACTACTGAAATGCTTGTTCTTATGTAGCCGGATTGACGTGACAAACTCGGGCATCCCAAGATCACCGTCCTTCCAGTCGGCGTAGAAGAACGCATTCAGGGTGTCGTGCGGAAGTCGGAGCCAGCTACGAATAGCCTGCCTCATCCTCCGGCCGATTCTCGCTAGCTGAGTCTTAAACGCCGTGCCCAGAATCAGACGATGGTTCATTTTAGGAATAAGGTGGTGCTTCAGCACGTATAACCTCTGCTGGGGTTTGAGGGGGGCCTGCGTGATGTTAACAATCCCCTCCTCAAACATAGAGCCATAGGAGAGGCCCCTGCCACCGGCACCAACGAGAATACCAAGGTACTTATACTCATCACTGATGCCAATAGAATCCATGGCTGCGCCCCCGACGTGGAATCTCGTTTGCGACCCGAGATACCACTTCTTGCGCTTTCCATCGATCTGTAAGCTCAGTGAGCGGCACGTTCCCGTGTTGACCCTCAGGCCAGCGCCACTCAAGGTATCACATATAACGTCTATCAACGCCTGAAGTCCAGCTGGTGTCTCCTCTGCCACGACCAAATCGTCAGCAAACGCTAGTACTGACACCCTTTCCTACCCCAGACGAATCCCCAACCCCAATTTCATCGCACTGGTGATTGCCTCATCAATCACCAAATTGAAAAGAAATGGGGACAAGGGATCTCCCTGTTTGACTCCCCTAGTCACAGGGATTACCCTCGATTTCTCCATCTGGCTGGATATGACAGTCGAGATGCCATCATAGCCCGACATAATATAGTCCCTAAGAGGCTCAGGGACTTCCTTGCACTCCATGGCACGATGGAGCGCAAGGAAGTTTTCAATGTTTCCAAATGCATTGATATATTGAATTTTATAGATTTCGATTTATTTTCATTTTGATTTAATTATTTTGTGTGGCATTGCGTTGAAATAGAGCTGTGATGTTTACCATACCGATCATTTCATGAGTATAGTTTTTTTTTTTCATTGTTTTCCATTTGGTTTTTTAACTGTTCTTATTTTTCAGTGCAATTAGCAGTGGAATTGAGCTGTGCCGATTGATTTGCATTTGAATTGAAATATTTTGTTAGTATTTTTGTTTTTGTTTTGAAAACAAGAAAATGGACAACGCATTTATTTTACAGCTGCAAATGTGCAACAAATAGCCATGAATCCACCGGCTACAATGTTAACTGCTTTCTTCACGTTATGTCAGAATGACGCGTTTGCGAAAACACTGCTATATGCGGAAGTGGCAACATATTACATATGGAATCTAAGGAATACGAGTAGAAAATCATTTGAATGACTCAAACGAGGAGAGCGAGTCGACGGACAACCTGGCATATCCAAACAAACTAAGATAAGCAGACTACGCATACACCGTGCATCTCAATAAAGATAAATGCTTCTTTCTTCGCATGCTGTTGGTAAATGTGCCTGGTCCAACGTCTTTCCAGCAACTGAGATTTTTCAAAAGGCGTCACACATGGCACTTTCCATAATGCATGTCAAGCTCTGAATTTACTGGAGAACGACAGACACTTGGATGTATGCCTTAATGACGCGTCAAACACGTCACATCCAAATCAAATTCCTGCATTGTTTGCAGTCATATTGACCTGCTCTCCATCTCCAATAGAGTTATGGAAGATATATAAATCGCAAAAGGCTTCAGATATTGTCCGTCGAATACGCAAGGAAAACTCAAATATGAACTTGAATTTCACAGCAGAATTCTACAAAGAAGCGTTGATAATGATCGAAGATTTGTGCTTAGAAGTCACGAACAAAGTTCTCATTCAACTGGGAATGCCATCACCGAATCGATCTGCTGCTTCATTCGTTGTAGAATTGCGGCGTGAACAAAATTACAACACAGGTGATCTGTTGTCGTATGTGCAGTAAAATATTCCTAAGCTAACGCTTGAGCAAAAAAGCATTTACGATCAAAAAATTCAAACTGGCAATAATGGGATAAACCTTCTTCTTAGAAACGCCAGGAGGAACAGGTAAAACCTTCCTAATTATATAGATTCTGGCAGCTATTCGATCCCAAAATATCATAGCCTTAGCTCCTGCGTCATCCGGAATAGCTGAGATATTGCTACCAGGTGGAAGAACTGCTCATTTGGCTTTGAAATTGCAATGAACATTCAACTCCTTGAAACTCCCACGTGCAACATTTCCAAAGCATCCGGCATGGGAAAGTATTGCAGAAATGCAAACTTATTTTTTGTGAAAAATGCACACTGGACAACAAAAAAACGCTCGAAGCTCTTGATCGATCATTGCAAGATTTGCGTGGAAAGATCAGACCATTTGGGAACGCATTAACATTACTTGCAGGAGATTTCAGGCAAACATTACCTTTAATTCCTCGATAGACACCAGCGGACGAAATAAATCCTTGCCTGAAATACTCTACTCTGTGGCACCACGTAAAGACATTAAAATGAACTATAAATATGCTTGTCCAACTGCAAAACGATCCATCAGATGAAATATTATCACATTAATTTCTGGAAATTGGGAACGTAAGCGGGCCGGTTGATCTGACCTCAGGATGAATTTCATTGCCTCATAACTTCTGCAATTTAGTGACGTCAAAAGAAGAATTGGTTGAAAAAATATTTCCAAATATTCAAACTAATTATAAGGATCACGATTGGCTGAGTGAACGAGCTATTCTTGCGGCCAAGATCGAAGACGTCTACGAATCTATCAATATTATTCAGTCTAACATTCAAAGCAAGACAGTCACATACAAGTCCGTCGACATTGTGGTGGAAGCAGATGAAGCGGTTAATGATCCAACAGAATTTTTTAATTCACTCGATCTACCAGAGATTCCATTGCCTTTACTGCAATTGAAAATTAGCGTGCTAATTATCATTTTGCGAGATATCAACCAGACAAAGCTTTGCCACGGCACGCGGCTTGCAGTAAAAAAATAATCAGCAACGTCGTAGAAGCAACAATCTTGACAGGACCTTTCAAAGGTGAAGATGTCCCGATTCTTCTCATTCCTATGATTCCAACGGATATGCCATTTCAATTTAAGAGATTGTAATTTCTAAATCGATTGGCATTTGCAATTGCCATCAACAAAGCTCAGGGCAAATTTTTAGAAGTGTGCAGTTTATATCAAAACATGGATTGCTTCTCACATGGACAATTATTTGTTGCGTGTTCTAGAGTCAGCAAACCACACAATCTCTATATCTCCACAGACAATAGAACAACAAAATGTATTGTATACCCACAAGCATTGTGTAATTACACATACTAGAAACGTACACTTTCTCTTTTCTTTCTTTTCCATTTAACTAGACTGAGCCACAGCAACACATGGCGGGTACAGCTAGTATATAATATTATAAATATGTACGTATAATATTATAAACAGTAAAATTACTAAAAGTCAACAAAGGCTACATACGTGAAGCACAAATACAATACAATGAAATGCAATACTTTAGATAATGGAGGTATGTGGCAAGTGTTTTGAAGCATTTTGAAGACGTATTCTAGGTGTCAAGTGTTGCATCTGTAATGCAAAATTTCACCTGAACTGTGCAGAATTATCTACAGAATGCACAAACAGACAATAAATATACTCGATTTGCAGCAATGACAGGTTATATTGGAAATCATAACCAAACTGATGAATGACATACCTGAGGCACACAGATTAACATTCACAGAAAAGCTAGCAGCGATATATGCAGAGTGTGAAAAAACTACACTGGGGGACAATAACCAAAACTCAGGAACTGGCAGTTTAAAGAGCCACAGCAGAAGTGTGGTGGGAGAGTGTATCGTAGCACATAACAGCAGCAATAATGCAGAGCCAGGTAATATTAGCAATGAGAGCAACAGTGGGAAAGAATGCGAAAACGAAGGAATTATAACAAAAAAACGTAGATGGCTTCGATAAAGAGGTTGCCAAGATAAGCACAGGTATAAATAACAGGAAAAAATCTGAGAATATTTACAAATTCTCTACACAAGGAATATGCAAATATGGGCCAAAAGGAGCAAAATGCACTTTTATGCCTCCTCGAAAATGCAGGAACATGTTGGGAAGGGGTATATGCCATTTTGGAACAGAGTGCAGATACATCCTCCCTAAACTATGTAAATTTTCAATTGATGAAAAAAAATTACAATCTTAAGTTCCAGGAAATCCACGTGAGAGGTACACAGCGTTATAGATGGGAAGACCAATATGGTATTACTGAATTTTTTAGAGGCTGGCAGAAACAGAGTAGAACATATGAGAGAGAAGAACAGGCAGATAAAACCTCTGCAGGATTACAGAGAAGGAGGGAGATATTCACAAGACTGGAATACAAGTCATCATCAGCCACACAGGTACTACACCACACAACTCCCGTACTACTCCCAAAACTGGACGGACCACAACTAAAACAGCACACCCTGAATCAGAGTGGAGGGGGGAGAACTACCAATGCCCACCAGAAGTTACACGCAGTATGTGAACTCATTCGTATTTGCAAACATCCAAGGCCTAAAAACAAGAACAAAAAAGTACCATTCATAATGATGTTGGGCGAGTTAGGAGTGAGGAACTAATACAAAGATTCAAGACAGCAATAGAATTAGTTAGGAGCAAGGGAGGAATCCCGATCATATGTGGCATTCTTCCAAGAAAGGGAGTGGGAAATGAATGGATGTCGAGGGCACTTGGTGTCAATTGCCGGCTGGAAAGATATTGCAAATCAAATGCAATATCTTTCATAGACAACTGGGAACACTTCTATGGAAGGAATGAAATGTATGCTCGTGATGGGGTGCATCTATCGAGAGCTGGGGTTGTTGCTGTTGCAAACTCGTTGGAAGAAGTGGTTAGAGGTGTTTGTTTGGGTTTAAACTGTTAGTAGATAGAGGTATGGGAATTGATTTGGAGGAAGGAGGTAATAAAAGCATGTGTTTGCGGGAGAAAGGAATTGGCAAAATGATCAGGGAAAGAGAAGGGCCTCAAAATAACAATTCACTTAGGGTATATTACACAAACAGTAGAAGTCTAAGAAATAAAATTAACGAATTAAATGCTCTTGTCTGCACAGAAAAAATAGATATTATTGCACTTACCGAAACGTGGATGAATGTAGATAATAGGGAACTATTAGCTGAATATCAAATAAATGGATTCAAACTATTTCACACAGATAGATATATTAGACGAGGAGGTGGAGTAGCCATATACGTTAGGGACAATTTGAAATGTAGTCTCAAAGAGGGAATCAAAACTGAGCCACACACAGAAACCATTTGGATAGAATTAACGAAAAAGCAAATAATATTATAATAGGAGTTATATATAGGCCACCAAATTTAGACAGAATGGAAGCAAAACATCTATGGGATGAAATATCTAGGCATCTAGATCTAACAGTATTTATGTCATGGGTGACTTTAATTTTAGTGGAATAAAATGGTTGAACAAAACAGGGAATAGTGAAGCAGAAGATTTTCTAGAATTAATTGACGATTGCTTTCTTACGCAACACATTAAGGAACCAACACGGGAAAATAATATTTTAGATTTAGTGTTAACTAACAGGAAACACAAATTAATGACATCGAAATAGGGAGTGAGCTAGGGAACAGTGATCACAAAGAAATCAGATTTAGCATAGAATGGAATAGACCTGTAGGAGAAAATTCTGTTAAAGTGCCAGATTTTCGAAAAGCTGATTTTAATAGCCTAAGAAATTTTTGGGTCAAATTGATTGGAAAGTCTTGGGTATAGGGTGTGGGCCGGTCTTGGAGCGAGACATGAACCCAGCGATAGGTGATGTAAATGGGGATTTCGATGTGGATTCAATATATAACTTATTTAAGAATATTCTAAACAAAGCACAGGAACGTAGTATACCACACAAATTGAATAGATCGATACTAATGACCCAAGTGGATAACAAAGAATTTGAAGAACCTATAGGTAAAAAGAGAGCTTGGTACAAAAGGATTAAAAATGGGGAGGTCACTTTAGAACAGGAATTCGTACAACTGGTTAAAAATGTTAAAAAAGAGATAAGGAAAGCAAAAAAAACTATGAAGTTCGTATAGCAGGGCAAGCAAAGACAAATCCTAAAGGGTTTTTTCAGTTATATCGAACTAAGACTAGGGAAAGGATAGGTCCATTAAAAACTGAGACAGGTCAAATAACAGATAGTGATGAAGAGATGAGTAGTATTTTAACAAATATTTTGTATCTGTATTTACTAAAGAGGAACTTAACAATACTTCAGCCGAACAAGTCTATGTGGGTGGGGACGAGGACAGGTTGACGAGTTTAGCAGTTACCAGGGAGGATGTTCTTAAACAAATAGTAAAACTCAAACCAAACAAATCCCAGGGCCGGATGAAGTGTTTGCCAGGGTGCTGAAAGAATGCAAAGAGGAGCTTTGTGACCCACTGTCAATCATATTTAATAAATCAATAGAGTCAGGCAGAGTGCCAGAGTTTTGGAAAGTTGCTAATGTGATACCAGTTTTTAAGAAAGGAGATAGATCACTTGCGTCTAACTATCGACCAATTAGCCTAACGTCTATTGTGGGAAAGTTACTCGAATCTATAATAGCAAATAAAATTCGTCTTCATCTTGAAAAACATAAATTAATAATTGAGTCGCAACATGGTTTTATAAATGGCCGTTCATGTTTAACAAATTTGTATCTTTTTATTCTAGCATAGTTGAGGCAGTTGATAGTGGTAAGGATTGTGATGTTGTGTACCTTGACTTTAGCAAAGCTTTCGATACAGTGCCACATGAAAGACTGATTAAAAAGATAGAGGCTCATGGTATTGGGGGTGCTATATTAAGCTGGATTAGGGCATGGCTATACCAAAGGAAACAGAGAGTTAGTATAAATGGAGTCAAGTCAGAGTGGGAAAATGTTGTAAGTGGAGTGCCTCAAGGCTCTGTCTTGGGACCTCTGTTGTTTATAATATATATAATGATTTAGATTCAGGTTTGAGTAGCAACATTTGCAAATTTGCCGATGATACGAAAATCGGTAGGGAAATTAATTCGGAGGAGG
>WNGS01005451.1:8066373-8079076 GCA_020271785.1 Procambarus virginalis
TTGCATCCTTTGATGTTTCGTGAGTGAAAGAGGGCTCCTATTTTACAGTAAACAAAATCGTGATTTTTCAGCATTGTATTTAATATTTACTTTTTTTTGTGCGCTAATTCAGTATAAAACAGTATAATTTTGCATTGCACGGTCTTGAAATTTACGGACCCATTATAATCTTCCAGATAGTTACCTTTTAATTACTGTGACAACAGATTCGAGATTGTTCACTTTAGATTGCATTTGTGAAGTATTTAAAAGCTGCAGAAACAACTGAAGGCCAACAGGTCAGCTGCAATTTCTTTTTATTCTTATGCTTCTAAACATAAAAGTTAAACTGTAATTAACAGTTTAATAAGTGAAGTTATATGAGTCTGTAAATGGTGGCACAAGTCCACTAAAAATAATTGCTAACTGTAAAGCAAGGTGGCTTCCTATTCAACCTACTGTGAACTGAATAACTGAAGAATGGTTAGAACTGAAGGTTCATTTTAAGAACACGAGAGAAAGTGAGAGGTGCTACACAGCTGAAATTCTTTTTGACATGCATTCCGATAAAACAATCTTTCATTTCTGCTGTTTATGCAATCCATACTTTGTGAAGTTGATCAGAAACTAGCTAAAAGTTCATATAATATCCCCATCTCTCAGGATCGTTAGTCATACATGGAATCAGGAGAGAACATTAATTGTATGGCTGATCTTTTAGCCTCAACTAGTAAACTCTAGGTACAGCACAAGAATATCTTCCACAATTCCTGAGTGTATGAGGTAATTACAGAATAAAAGCTCAAAGAACCTCATACCATTAGGTCTGAAGTCGCTTATAACAGGGCAATTACGGATATAGTGTTGATTATGTCCTAGCAATGTCCCATCTCTGCATTAATATTACCGCATTCAAATACTGAAATAAAAAAAAGAGTATTCAGCTTGATGAATACATAACAATCCAAACTGAGAAATAAAATGAAATTAGAACTGCTAAATGCCCTCTTGATGGTCGTATTCAGTTTATACAGATTAGAGAAATGTTGCGACTCTTGAAAAGAACTGAAAAGTATTTAGGACTCGAGGTGAGTCTTCTTCCTGTGTGCTAATCACATTCTGACCTCTCTTGGAGGTGACGCCATTTTTCAGTATGGTGCCAGTCTTTACATCATAAAGATTACAACCTCTTAGATTTACAGCCGTTTAGTAAACTTTATTTGCCCCATCAGTGATGCAGTAAATTCTAATATCTAATTTTGTATTAATAATTGAATTTGATATACGGTATATAATTCTTTTTTTTTTAATTATTACATTAGGTACATCTGCATTAGTGCAGCTACTCTAGACTATATGAAGTGGAGTACAGTGTGTCAAAAAAGCTAACTAGTTGATGCTAAGAAATCCCCATCACACAGGATGGTTAGTCATACAGAGGCATGTGATAAGCAGTCTGCACTGGCAGACTCCGGATGCATTTTGAGGATATCATCAACACAAGATTGAATAAGGTAGCAGTGGTAATACAAGTCCCCATCTCGCAGGAAGGTTAGTCATACAGGGCCATATGTTTAGTAGCCTGCACTGGCAAATTTTGGGTACACTGTGAGGATATCCTCAAGAATACGAGAGTGAATAAAATAATTGCAAAGCTCCAGGTACCTCATGCCAACTGGTCTGAAAGGTCTAATAACTGGGCATTCAGTGATGTAGTGCGGGAGATCGTGCCGTAGTTCCTGCTCACAGAGTTTGCAACTGGAGTGCTCAGGATTGGGAGATCCGTCACCTGCAGCCACCTGCCACAGGTAACGGTAACCCAACCTGAACCTTGCAACCACTGTGTCGCACAGTCTAGTGGACGTTTTGTGCTGCCCATATATGTAGGTTTCAGATCTGAACAAATCATAGCTTTTTATACTAGTACTTTCAGGTCGTTGGGAGTCAGTAAGTTCTTTCCTATCAGATCTGAATGTTTGGACCAATACGGTTTTGACAGCAGAGATGGGGATACCTAGATCTAATTCAACTTCAAACTTGTTACACGCTAACTTGGCTGCAATGTCTGTCTCATTATGATGGGTTATATTTATGTGTGAAGGTATGCATACAAAGGAAATTCGAGACCCTTTACTCTGTGCATCAATTAGGTCATTTATAATTGGGAGTATGAGGTTCTTGCTATCGATCTTCCAAGAGAAGTTTTCGATTGCTTGAAGAGCAGACTTTGAATCACAGAATATTATTCCCCCTCCAATGTTTTTTATGTACTGGTAGCTAAGTGTAATGCTGCTAGTTCTGTTTGTGTGGAGGTCAGCCAGTTGTTTAACCTGACACTGACAGTCTTTGTGCAAATATTATTTTTGTAAAACCTTCATGCCGCTGCAGTCCGTCCAGTAGAGGATTGGACTGAGCCGTCGGTGTAGACACAGTGCTCGTGAGATCTTAAACTCTCGATGGAGGAGGCAATTGTTTCAAGAGTGACAGCTTTGAGAAGAGCAAGATTCTCATTATCTTTCTTGGTGACAGGTGTGTATGATACTTGAATGGTGGGATACAGATAAAGAGGAATATCAGAGACAGGTAGATTGCACTTAAAAGGAATGTTAAGTATGAGATTGTAAGCATTGTTGCTATAATTCTTGTTTATTTTTGCTGTTTTGTTTTCATATACTAGGCTCTCTATAGAATTATTCGAGTTACAAAACTTGTATTTACAAATTTATATGGTTATTTTATTTGATCTTCAAACAATTTATTACACATTTATTATATATAAATGAGTGCTCACTTCATAAGCTATAGGGTAAATTAATCTTTTAATTCCTCATAGATATATATAATTAAGCCGTACTTTTTATTTGAATATATAATGAAATCGAAAATTTCGTAATGTTACCAGAAATTGGGAACTGTATTGTGTCTTTACTAGCATCATAATTATATTACCTCACTGTAATATATGCAGAGATTAATTTTCTGAATTTAATGTAACACAGCTATGTCGGTTATTTATTGCAAATTTAATTCAACAGCTGCTTTATATATTCTATTATTAAGCCAGCACACGACCAGGGACAACGCGAACCACTTCCACACACTCACTACATGATTCATAATGAGTTAGGATTGTTGTTTCATTTGTCTCTGATTAACTGAGGCATCTCTACACTCGCCATACACCATGTATACTACGCAGTACTCTCTACACATCCCCTAAAGGCATCCTGTACATCACCCTACACACTACACACCGGTTCTGCGACTAGGATAGTACATACACCCTTACACCAAAGAGCCGAAGCTCAACCCCCGCAAGCACAGCTAGTTGAGTACCTGGCCTAAGCCATCAAACACGCTTTACAATCTCTACACCTCTCCTAGACCCCCTACACCCTGAACCCATGCCCCGACACCCTCTCTACCACCTAACAATGTTCCTATCGATGTTTTCGTCAAAATATTTACTCTCGTGAGTGAATTAGTCTCGTCCCCGACAAATCATCAGTCGAGATTTTTACTTTATTTTTTCTGAGATTAGGATAGAGTTTTTTGGTTGCATATTTTTAGGCGATGTATTAGTAGATTTTATTCCATAATTTGTTAGTTTTATCTCATCATATGTGTTTTATCCGGCAGCTTGATATGTTTTATCTTCTACTGGGGTATGCTTTAAGGCCCGATTGAGAAATATGATGAAATAGGATACCATGACGCGATCACCTTTATGCGGCATAAAAGAGAATATTGCATCTTCCTATATTGCTAAAATGCCTATGAAACATTTCCCCGCAAGAATCTGTGCATAAGATGGGGAGGAATGCTGAAGTTAAATAGAAATACTCAAAACTGAGAACAGGAGTTTCGAACGATAAGGACCCAGGGCGCGATCCTTGAATATCGTCACCACAGAACAACTAGAACAGCACGATATCACCACAGCGTTAACACCGCAAACCAGAGGGGGGCGAAAAACTATTTTGGCAACATAACGCACGTGAGATCCGGGCCACTAGAGAGACGAATGACCCTCAGTGAGGGGAGACTGGTGTGGGGAGAGGGAAGAGGGGTGCGAGGAGTGAGGGGGAATCGGTGAAGAGCAAGGGGGAAAGGTTGAGGGGTTAGGTGGAGGGTAAGCCAGAGGTGCATAGAAAGAAGGGGAGGGGGGGGGGTAACGTAAAGGGTGGTGAGGAAGGGATGTGAGGGGAAGGAGAGGGAACGGTGAACGCGAGGGCAAGCGAGACACGTGATGAGGGTGAGCAGAGATTTTAGGCAATAATACAAAGAGGGTGAAAAGTAGGGGAAGAAAGAGATAAGAAATGTGGGGAGAGACAAGACTAAATGGCATAAAGGATAAAGGAGTAAGGATTTGAATAATAGTGGTATAAAATTGTCGGAAACAGAGTAGATAGGCTTCCAAAGCAAAGGAAGAGGCTATTCACACTCGCCCATTTCCCCTCTCATTTTTCCCTCCCTAGATTCTTACCCTTCTCTCAATTGCCCCCGTTCTCTCTCTCCCATCTCCTTTTACCCTTCCCCGCCTCCCATTCCCTTTACGAGTTCGTCTATATGGTGGAAATCTAACCCCCAGCTGTGATGACGTCACGTCAGATATCGAGGATGTGGGCACGTTCCAGGATCAGCTGATTGATGTCAACAAACACAAGAGGCTGAGTGGAAGATGATGAAGAAAATCTTCATCATCTTCAGTGATTGTTTACTAGTTTATCTTCGGATTTTTGTAATGTTTACTTCTCGATAACCTTGATTTTCTCGTTTCTTCATTACTTGTTCTTGTGTTCGTAATAATTGTCATATTTCTATTCCAATCGCCTATTTGATCAAAGACGAAGGTGGTGGCGGCATTAAGTAGTTTTAAGTAACTTTAAGTTTAAGTCATAATTAGTAACAACTCGCTTGGTGGCGGTATCAGTGGTGATGTAGGCCTCTTCTAACAGCCAAAACCAGCATTGTAGTGGAACTACTGAGGATCATGATCGTATGCTGGAAACTCCTCTTTCTCTACTTTGTCAATCCAACGTTTCGGAATTAGCCTACTAGCTGCTCAATAATGAATTAGTATATTTAATTAGGGCGACCTTGTAGATGGAGAGACATGCAAGCGGATGAGCTACACGATTCACCTGGTGAAGCAAGGTTTGCAGATGGGTTGGAGGGAACTACTGATGAAGTGATGTTTATCTGAGACGATGAACACCGGCAGGACTCGATCCTGAGTCCTCGGGAGTTGGGGCGGGGAAAAAAGAGGGCGAGGATAGGCTATTGTGGCGTGATTGATGATCGCCGACCACCTGATATCCGGGTGGAAGGTAAACAGTCCTAGATGGAACCCTCGTGACATACTGCCTCCTGTTTGTGAAGTTATTCGAGTTAAACTCACTTTAACTGATGTTCGCAGGATTAGAATTCTAGTGTTAAGGGGATGGAACACAGGGGAAAGGGAATCAACATGAAAAATAGAATTTGAATCGAAAATATAATATATAAATGAAAACACTTATGGATTTTGAAAAATCAAAAAATAATGAATGTTAGTCACATCTGAGCATGCCTCAAGATGATGTTAAATCAATCAGAAGTTTCGCTCACACTAAAGGTGGTTTGTCATACTGAACGATGCATAAAAATGTTAGAATATTAGTAACACATACATAAGATATGATGATAGTTCGAACTATAGTTCGATAGCTCCTGACTGTCACTAGTTCGATAGCTCCTGACTGTCACTAGTTCTATAGCTCCTGACTGTCACTAGTTCTATAGCTCCTGACTGTCACTAGTTCTATAGCTCCTGACTGTCACTAGTTCTATAGCTCCTGACTGTCACTAGTTCTATAGCTCCTGACTGTCACTAGTTCGATAGCTCCTGACTGTCACTAGTTCTATAGCTCCTGACTGTCACTAGTTCTATAGCTCCTGACTGTCACTAGTTCGATAGCTCATGACTGCCACTAGTTCGATAGCTCCTGACTGTCACTAGTTCGATAGCTCATGACTGTCACTAGTTCTATAGTTATTGACTGTCACTAGTGATTTAGTTCATGAATGGCATTTGTACTCAGTTTCTGACTCAGCAACAACATTCACACCAACCATAACCCCTGGAACAGCAACAGCATCCTCAGCATTACCAGGAACAGCAAAATCATCTCCAGTAACACAAAGAACAGCATCAATATTCCCAGTAACCACAAGAGCAGCAACAGCCTCAGCAAGACTAAGAACAAAAGAACAACGCGGCGCCGCCGTCCCCTGGTGGCGGGGTGGATGACCCGTGGGCTGACGGGATAAGACCTGTCTCAGAGCCTCGTATTTACACCTGACATATTGAGGTATTTTCCTATCACCTCCGCCATATTGTGCTTTCTGCACCACCTGGCGAATTGGGGGAGGATAGAGGTGGTGGAGAGGCGTGGGACGGGTGTGTGTGTGTGTGTGTGTGTGTGTGTGTGTGTGTGTGTGTGTGTGTGTGTGTGTGTGTGTGTGTGTGTGTGTGTGTGTGGAAGGAAGGAGGATAGAGGTGGTTGATTTTTCAATTACCATCGACAGTAAAAAGAAACATAAGAAATATTGAGAAAATTCGTGTTAGAATTAATCATACTTTTCGGTCATATTTAATAATATATATATATATATATATATATATATATATATATATATATATATATATATATATATATATATATATATATATAATATGCTGATAGAGATACGCTGTCTCCTTTGATAATTCAGTTAATTATCATTGTTATTACTCCAATTAGACTAACAAGGGAGATAATTATCCAGCAGCAGTAGCTTGTTACCGGCCAGACTTCAGACAACGGGGATGAGAACTGATCAGCTGGAAGTGTTCAGACACAACCAGCTGGTGTTGTGTGGGGTTGTGCTGCCATGTTGTGGAGGCCACACATGGAAGCTCTATCACACTCATTACGTTTAATCGTTTCTCATATTTTAAAATTATTTTACCTATAGAACAATAAAAACTATCATATCTTGTCACTTTCCTGGTGTCTCTGGCGTCACACTCGATCACATTCTATGTAATGAGTCATTACAATTTATGGTGTTTGAGCGAGTTATGCTTCAAGGACAGGCTTTGTAATTTTTCTGAATAGCACAGTATAGTCCTCCTCATCATCAATAAAGCATTAACAAACATCAACAACAACAACAGTGACATCATGACGAATTCATCATTGGTAATAATCAAAGACTCAGCATTTTGCCGCCGACGCCAGCCTCATCAAAGCCAGCCGTGTATCAACACGCATATCCCCGCATGTCAACACAAACCAGTATTATTCCTCCCCACCTTCGCTCCCTGCCCTTATATCTTCACGATTCCCCATCTCGAAACAATTTAACGCTGTGATACACAGAGGAGTCTGGGTAATAATCTTGTTCCCTGGTGCATATAAATCCGGGGAAATTATCTTACCCTCTGAGGTTGAGAAGTGCATTAAAAGACCACCAGATGGTGGGTCGGTGGCATGGTCCGCCTCACAGAGGCTCGCTAGGATACCTTGAAATTCTCAATCTCCTGTCTAGGCCTCCTGATGTCTGCGTGGGCCCCCCAGCTGTCTAGGTCCTAACTGTTTAGACCTCTAGATATTCTCCCACTTGCTGTCTTCCCCATCACACTAATGGTATGGACCCACCTGTCAGAACGATAACAGTAGTCATTCAAAATGGCAATGTTACATCCGGTCAGAATGGCAATTGTGTCGAAGGTTGGATCTGTTATCAGAGAGAACAGGTCAATGTAGAGGCAGAATAGTAATGAATGTATGAAGGTATAGCAATGTATGAACGAATAGTAAGGGTGGGGGATGCGTATTAACTCATTCGCGATGAATACGAGCCTGAAGAATTATTGGTACGGGGCTGGGGGTGCCGGGGTACCGTAGATCATCATCGGTGATGAGGTGAGGCAGATGAATGATGGGTTCCTTGTCGGCCTAATCTTTACAACCGCTCTATTAAGAGCAGATTTACGGCCGGCTCACAAATTAATAACTCTGTGTTCGACTCAACTCCCTTGACGGATTGTTCAACTTTCTCCATAATTTCTGGTAAACATTTGGTGCCTTTGGCAGTCCGTAGGTGATGGTGTGTTGGTGTGAGGAAGGTGGGTGTAGCGGGTGTGTTGGTGTGAGGAAGGTGAGTGTAGCGGGTGTGTTTGTGGAGGAAGGTGGGTTGTAGCGGGTGTGTTGGTGTGAGGAAGGTGGGTGTAGCGGGGTGTGTTGGTGTGAGGAAGGTGGGTGTAGCGGGGTGTGTTAGTGAGGAAGTGAGTGTAGGGTGTGGTTGGTGAGGTAGGTGGGTGTAGCGGGTGTGTTGGTGTGAGGAAGGGGGGTGTAGCGGGTGTGTTGGTGTGAGGAACGTGAGGTAGCGGGTGTGTTGGTGAGGAAGTGAGTGTAGCGGGTGTGTTGGTGAGGAAGGTGGGTGTAGCGGGGTGTTGGTGTGAGGAAGGTGGGTGTAGCGGGGTGTTTGGTGTGAGGAAGGTGGGTGTAGCGGGTGTGTTGGTGTGAGGAAGGTGGGTGTAGCGGGTGTGTTGGTGAGGAAGGTGGGTGTAGCGGGTGTGTTGGTGAGGAAGGTGAGTGTAGCGGGTGTGTTGGTGAGGAAGGTGGGGTGTAGCGGGTGTGTTGGTGTGAGGAAGTGGGTGTAGCGGGTGTGTTGGTGAGGAAGGTGGGTGTAGCGGGTGTGTTGGTGTGAGGAAGGTGGGTGTAGCGGGTGTGTTGGTGTGAGGAAGGTGGGTGTAGCGGGTGTGTTGGTGTGAGGAAGGTGGGTGTAGCGGGTGTGTGGTGAGGAAGGTGGGTGTAGCGGGTGTGTTGGTGAGGAAGGTGAGTGTAGCGGGTGTGTTGGTGAGGAAGGTGGGTGTAGCGGGTGTGTTGGTGTGAGGAAGGTGAGTGTAGCGGGTGTGTTGGTGAGGAAGGTGAGTGTAGCGGGTGTGGTGGTGTGAGGAAGATGGTGTAGCGGGTGTGTTGGTGAGGAAGGTGAGTGTAGCGGGTGTGTTAGTGAGGAAGGTGAGTGTAGCGGGTGTGTTGGTGAGGAAGGTGGGTGTAGCGGGTGTGTTGGTGTGAGGAAGGTGAGTGTAGCGGGGTGTGTGAGGAAGGTGAGTGTAGCGGGTGTGTTGGTGTGAGGAAGATGGTGTAGCGGGTGTGTTGGTGAGGAAGGTGAGTGTAGCGGGTGTGTTAGTGAGGAAGGTGAGTGTAGCGGGTGTGTTGGTGAGGAAGGTGAGTGTAGCGGGTGTGTTGGTGAGGAAGGTGGGTGTAGCGGGTGTGTTGGTGTGAGGAAGGTGAGTGTAGCGGGTGTGTTGGTGAGGAAGGTGAGTGTAGCGGGTGTGTTAGTGAGGAAGGTGAGTGTAGCGGGTGTGTTGGTGAGGAAGGTGAGTGTAGCGGGGTGTTGGTGAGGAAGGTGGGTGTAGCGGGTGTGTTGGTGTGAGGAAGGTGAGTGTAGCGGGTGTGTTGGTGAGGAAGGTGAGTGTAGCGGGTGTGTTGGTGAGGAAGGTGAGTGTAGCGGGTGTGTTGGTGAGGAAGGTGAGTGTAGCGGGTGTGTTAGTGAGGAAGGTGAGTGTAGCGGGTGTGTTGGTGAGGAAGGTGGGTGTAGCGGGTGTGTTGGTGTGAGGAAGGTGAGTGTAGCGGGTCAGTTGGTGTGAGTTAGGTGGGTGTAGCGGGTGTGTTGGTGTGAGGAAGGTGAGTGTAGCGGGTGTGTTGGTGAGGAAGGTGAGTGTAGCGGGTGTGTTGGTGAGGAAGGTGAGTGTAGCGGGTGTGTTGGTGAGGAAGGTGGGTGTAGCGAGAGCACTCAGCGTAATATGGAGAAAGAGCCTGGATACAGGGGAGATACCAGCTGCACTTAAATCTGTAGATATAGCTCCTCTGCATAAGGGGGGTAATAAAGCCTTGGCAAAAATTATAGGCCAGTTGCATTAACATCACACATAATTAAAGTTTTTGAAAGAGTGATTAGGAATCAAATTTCTAGTTTTATGGAAAATAATGAGTTACACAACCCAGGACAACATGGATTTAGTGCGGGAAGATCCTGTCTCACAATTACTACACCACTATGACAAAATCACAGAATCTCTAGAAGAAAAGCAAAATGCAGATGTAATATAACCAGACTTTGCAAAGGCATTCGACAAATGTGATCATGGAGTGATTGCACACAAAATGAGGTCAATGGGAATAACTGGTAAAGTAGGATGCTGGATACTCAATTTCCTGTTGAACAGAACTCAAAGAGTAACAGTCAATCAAATAAAATCAAGCCCAAGCGCAGTTAAAAGCTCTGTACCTCAAGGTACAGTCCTTGCACCGCTACTGTTCCTTATTCTCATATCAGATATAGATAAAAATACAAGTCACAGCTTCGTATCATCCTTTGCAGATGACACAAAAATCAGCATGAAAATTACCTCTGCGGAAGACATGGAAAAAATGCAAGCAGATATCAACAAAGTTTTCGATTGGACAGCAGAAAATAACATGATGTTTAACAGCGATAAATTCCAGGTACTCAGGTAAGGCAGAAATGAGGACCTGAAACATAATTCAGGGTACAAAACACAATCGAATCTGCCCATAATAGGTAAACAGCATGTAAAGGATGTGGGAATAATGATGTCCGACGACCTAACGTTTAGGGAGCATAACCAAGCAAATATTGCGTCAGCCAGAAAAATGATAACTACAAAAGATTTTGTAGTTTAAATCACACGCACTCCCATCCCCCCCCCCTACACACACACACACACACACACACACGCACGGACACATTATACATAATATATAATATATAATTTAATAGTAAGAGGACAGCCTAGTTTGAGAATAACGGAACAGTGATGAGACATCAATATGCAGCAGGCGGACATGTCATCTATTGACAGGTTGTCAACAGACACCGGCGCTGCCCCACAATTATCAACGGTCTCGTATCTGGCCCGACTCTTGACACCCCCCCTCCCCACTTGCCAGCACCTCTTGACATCCCCCTCCACTTGCCAGCACCTCTTGACATCCCCCTCCACTTGCCAGCACCTCTTGACATCCCCCTCCACTTGGTCAAGCTTTTCCTGACAACACCACTTGACAACTAACTCCTCTGGCGTACACACTCTGTCCATGAAAATGAAAATATGTTGATTAGCATTGTAAATGTGTGGCCACGTCTGTGGTAGAAAATAATAATAATAATAATAATGATAAAAAGTATAGCTTCTCTTACAAGGACCTTTCATAACCCCATCACACACTCTCCAACACTCACTCAAACACACTCAAACTCGTGCATTCACTCAGGAAACAGACTCACTCAGAGACTCACACAGCACATATGTAAGACCAATATTGGAGAATGCGGAACCTGCTCATAAAAAAAATCATAAAAGAAGTTGATAAAATCCAAAGATTTGGGCGAGTCCAATCTCTGAGGGAGAGGAGCTGAGATGCCAGGCTTTGCTGAGACGACTGAACGTCTGAAGGAGCTGAGAAGTGAAGCTTGGCTGACACAGTTGAACGTCTGAAGGAGCTGAAAATTAATTAGAGCAAAATCGGACATAACACTAGAAAAAACTTATTTAGTTGCAAAAAAGTGTTAATCATAAGCCATATGTCACGAGGCTGGGACACCTTGGACCATCCACTACAAAAATCACACTCTCACTTACTTGACACACTCTCACCTACACTTACTTACTTACTTACTCACTAATCACACTTAGGAAACCTATGGGCTTCGGTCTTGCCACAACATGACTGGAAGGACCAACACAGGAAGGTCTTGGAGTGGTAAATTCCAAACAAGGGACCGAGTGTGTTTCGGCAAGAGGTAGGCAAGGTGTTAGTGTTGTGCTAAGCTGGTGAAGGGGTGCTATAGTTCGGTAAGCAGCCCGTCCTTTCCAGTTGTTACAAATGACGGAAAGTAATGTATTAAATGTTCCCGAAGCTAACCTAACCTAAAGACGACCCAATCATAGAAAATGTGGTTTTTGTTAGCCGCTGTGATATATATATATATATATATAATATATATATATTATATATATATATATATATAATATATATATATATATATATATATATATATATATATATATATGCGAACAAGCCTGAATGGTCCCCAGGACTATATGAGTTTTTTATTCATATATATATATATTATTATATAATATATATAATATATATATATATATATATATATATATATAGTGCGATATATTTTGTCCGTTTGGGATTTTAACGTCTAACTGCGACGTATTATTCGAGAGGACAGGTTGCAGCAGGACATAGAATTAGGGGATTCACCATTAATTATTTGCCTCTCTCATTCCGGGATAAAGAACCGACAATGCTCAGGTCAACGGCCATTAGCGGATCCATTATGTTCCTTGCCTTTTCTATCAGGGGAATGAGATTAAATGCGTGAAAGCGATAGCGGAAGGGTTGGGGGACTTATACATATAGAAAATTGGATCTCCCAGGTCACGTCTCTTGTTACAAGATAAGTGCATTAGACGCTAGACCGTCGCATCCACGAGTTGATCCAGCTTCACTCTTTCCTTACGCAAACGATGCTGAATTGTTAACTTTTTGTTGTGTAATGTTATGATGTGTACTCTTCTCTTGGTGGTTTCTCTGTATCGTTTTCAGCCCTTTGTGTTGTGTTCACCCCACTTTGTCAGGTGTGGTGGGAT
>WNGS01005451.1:8092188-8104373 GCA_020271785.1 Procambarus virginalis
CCCAGAAGGAATTGACTCATTCCTCTCGATGTTTGCTGATGATGCAAAAATTATGAGGAGGATCAGGACAGAGGGGGATAGTATGATGCTACAAGATGACCTAGACAAACTGAAGGAATGGTCCGATAAATGGCTACTAAAGTTCAACCCAAGTAAATGTAAGGTAATCAAACTAGGAAGAGGAACTAGGAGGCCAGTCACTGGATACCGAATGGGAGATGAAGTCCTTCACGAAACGGACAGAGAGAAAGATCTGGGAGTTGATATCATGCCAAACCTGTCTCCCGAAGCCCACATCAAAAGAATGACATCAGCGGCCTATGCGAGGCTGGCTAACATCAAAATGTTTTCAGAAACATGTGTAAGGAATTCTTCAGAACCTTGTATACCACATATGTCAGGCCAATCCTGGAGTATGCAGCCCCAGCATGGATTCCATATCTAGTCAAGGTTAAGACCAAACTGGAAAAGGTTCAAAGGTTTGCCACCAGACTAGTACCCGAGCTGAGAGGTATGAGCTACGAGGAGAGACTACAGGAATTGAACCTCACTTCGTTGGAAGAAGAACTGTCACTCAAAATGTTGTGCAGAAGCGACATCGGCTCCTGCCGTGAGAACATTATTCAGTAACTGTTTGGACACCGGATGGATCACATAGGTGTAAAGTCTGTAACATTATATTTATTCTGTTCTGTTGTAATATGTTAGTCTGTGGAGACATAATTTTATTTTGATTTACATGTGATTTCCCATTTTTGATTTATCTATAATATTGAAAATTAACTTAAGTATATTTATATATATATTTGATTTAATTGCATAATTCTTAGCCCTAAGAGGGTGATTAATTTTAATTCTTGCCTGTAAACCATGGGATTATACTGGTGACCCGCCTTGAGATTGCAGCATCGGTAAATGTCCCTAGACTACAAGATTTTGTTGCTATATGGGTCACGAACATTAATGAACGGTTTGTAACATTGAACACATCAACTTTTGAAACTGTGAATGACATTATTATCAACAACATCATTTGTAGCCCGAATCAACCTGTCTTCATAAAAATAACGTCGCTTTCGGCCGTTTACCAGTATGGCCGAAAGGGGACGTAATTAAAAATGAAAAAAAAATGAAAATAAATTGAGATTTTTTTTTAACAACAGTTAGTTAAGGTTCCTCTGGTAGGTTGGGTGGGCAGGAAATTCTCATAAAGTTTCAAAACGTTATGAAAAACGTTAACTGAAAGTTTCTTCTCCTAACCTTTCCGAGTAAGCAGATGACTCAAACAGAAAACGGGACAGTACGCCACTTTCGTGCGCCGATTTCATTTCAAATTACGTCCATTTTTGGCCATAGCGCGCATACGAGCCAAAAGCGAAGTTATCTTTAAGTGGACGGGTTGCCCATTCCACTTACTTTTAAGCATATAATTAGTGTCGGAAATCCGACACACATAATAACATAGTATCCCCCTTAAGAATAGAGAATGAGTGATTCTGTGACGTCATCGACGACACGTATTTACATTACCTAAATTCTGTTTATACAACAGTCTAGTGTTTAAATTAATAAAAAAAAGTGTTCACTAAGACTGAATATAATTACTAACACCAAAATATAGCTTGACTCCCTCGTTACTGTAAAATTAAATCTAGAAGTAGAAACCACCGAAACATTGAACAAGGAAGCAGGGAGCGTCACTTACACTCTGAACAATAACAAAAACAGAACGTTTGCTCCTGAGAGATTTGTGATATTAGTTTCCCACACGATAGACCTATTCTATCCCCAAGAAACTATCAGCAACTCCTCTACACACAACTGGAGCAATTAAGTATCCGACTGCCAGTATTCTGTTTTAAATAGATGCATCTTTTAATATAGATAGGTAGCCGGTTATTGCATGAAGACCCCATAACAAGTACGTTACACGATTTATCATCCTCATAGTCTATGTCTTACCTGTACTCATATGTTTAGAGAAACATTATTAATTCTTTGAACTCGGCAGGTAATTGTGATTTGGAGTAGCAAGAAGCTGAGCAGACAGTTGGGCCTTACACAAATTACCTAGCTGTATGCCAAGTCTTGTAGGCCTTCTAATAGCCGCCATTACTGGCACTCAGAGGCACAGGGCCACACCCATCTTTGATGCAACAATTACACAGCCTTAGCAGGCCCCTTCTACAGGAACAGCTAAGCCCTCCTTTTGTATATACTGTAGAAGTAGTACTCATAATTATTAATTAATCATTGCCATAATAATAGTAGATTAGACCACCATATGTGTATGATACAATTATATTTATAAGGTAAACAATTTGTGTTTAAGAAGGAGCCATCTCAAAGTGGTTTAAGCTGCAAATTGTCCCCCCAATTTATGTGAGATCAATTCAGGCAGCTGAATCAGTACATACAGTTCTCTCACTTAATTACTTACTCACTTAATTATTTACTTGCTTAATTAGCTAACTTATTACTAAGATCTAACTAAGAAAATAAATCAGATAAAACTTTATCATATTAAAGTCAATTAAAAATAAGTAGAAATATTTAATAAAAGGGAATTAAGCTACTAGGATTTTCCCACACTAGTCCTTAATTCAAACTTAATTAATCTGAATGTCCTTATGGCTTAATTCAATTAGTCTCTACTCCTGCCATCTCAATGTAGCTGCAAACGAAACTATTTATGTTTGTTAGTTTTGTGTTTGCCGCCGATGTTAATCTATTTATATTTGCCTCCAATTATGTCTGGTACCTAATTACTGCTGGGTGAACAGGGCGATAGGATTGGCGCCCAGATGCCTTCCCCTGTCTAGGTCTCGAACCAGACCAGCAGTAAACTGGGTACCTGGTTGTTAACCGATTAGTGAGTCGTGTTCCAGGGAACACTACTAAGGTGAAGCTTATCATGACGACCTATGGGAAGGGAACGTTCTCAACCTGCTAACTGGAGTCAGAAGTCGTCTACTCCTGTACCCACCTGTCTAACAAGAAAGTTCGATGTGGCGCCTACTAATAGGTCTTTCTTCTTAATCTGCGGACGCCGTCTTCTATTCTGGAAATGCCAGTCATATGAGGTTGTAATGTTCCTCTGGCCTCTCTCCCATTTTATATATATATATATATATATATATATATATATATATATATATATATATATATATATATATATTATATATGCAAACAAGCCTGAATGGTCCCCAGACTAGATACAACTGAAACTCACACCCCAGAAGTGACTCGAACCCATAAACCCATTATGGGTCGAGTCACTTCTGGGGTGTGAGTTTTCAGTTATATATATATATATATATATATATATATATATATATAATATATATATTAACTATATATATATATTATATATATATAATATATATATATATATATAAATATGGGAGAATGTAATCCCTGCTACTATATATATTTTCCTTCTACCTCCGTAGATGTTGAAGAGAGCTTAAGCGAGCGATACTCATCCTTCAGCGACACGCGTAACTCCCAATAAAATTATAGAACAAACTCATAAGAAAAAAATTGTTTAACTTTCTTCCTAAATGAAGAAAAGTATAAGAAATATAGAGGAGACGAATGCTAGAATTACTGATATATAAACTTTTCCATCATAGTTACTGACAGATACATATTGTATTTAATGCTGATTATTCACGAGGAGGTCAATGGAGCAGGTGGTATTACTATGACTGTATTGTATTGTTAAGTGTGGTGTGAGTGTGCACTTGTACCTGGCATGTAGCCGTGTTATTGTGTTGTACACATTATACATTATTCCCCCCATTAGCATAGCAGCACCAACAGAAGGAAGAAATAGCCTAAGCTACTCACTTCCTTTGAGATGTATTTTATTGTCTGTGTGTATTTTATTGTCTTTATTTGTTTAGTGTAGTTGTGAGTGTGCATTTGTACCTGGTCTGTAGCCGTGTTATTGTATTGTACACATTATTTCCCCCCATTAGCATAGCAGCGCAACCGAGGGAAGAAATAGCCTAATCTACTCAATCCCTTTGAGATATATTTTATTATCTCAATGAACGTACTAAACCATAAATCACGTGGCTCAATTTTCACAGCGGCACTGCAGGCAACCCTCGTCTAAAATAAAATAACAATTCCCGTAATTTACAAATTCATCCGCCATTGGGAAACGCGCTCATAAATATAGCAGGAGAGTCTTCCGAGACCTTCGAGTACCCCAAATATTGATGAGGCTCCACTAACGAAAGGGCAAACCAGCCACTCTGCCAAAATTTCAAATTTTGTTCTGGAAAATAAGTTCAACCCAAAGGTGAATAAACTAGAAGAGGACCTTCCGCGGTGGTGAAGAGACTTGACTTCCTTTGATGGCTGGCACTATTTTTGTACTCTCCTTTTTTGCTCGTAGGGGCAGGGAGATGCTGTGTTTTTGGCGGTTTAGGGCGATGCTGGCTATTATGAGTTGATGTGCTGGTACTGATGCAGCATCCGGGAGGAAAAAGTAGAGAGGGGGGGGGAGGGGGGCAGGTTGGAGACGGAGGCATTGCATAGTGTGTGGTAATAGTACCCGAAACGCTATGCGTGTTAGTGGCCTTACAAGAATGTAAAACTTCAATGTTCTGTACTCTCATAAACCCAATGTACCTTCTTGTATATAAATAAATAAATATATTTGTCCATATTAATTAAAATTAGAACTTGTTATTGCACGAAAATTGTAAATCTGCAACAATTCGAAAATTATATCACACTCGTAAGTTCACTGGAATAGGCAATTTAACTTATGAATAGCAAAAAATAGTATATGATCAATTGTGGTGCTCGTGTTTAATAGATGGCGCTGGGCTCACTCATAAATACTTCAATGCTTTAGATCAGTGCACCGATACTTATTAGTGTGGAATCTATCTAAAAAATAAAGTCTTATTACCTGAAATAGATTATTTGTGAAATAGAAGCCGCAAAGGTCATTTGTGATCAGAGCTAAAACGGATCTGAGTTTACCTGAGATCCGGTAATAATAATAATAATAATAATAATAATAATAATAATAATAATATAATAATAATAATAATTACTGACCCCGCCCAGGATGCAACCCCACAACAAGCTGACTAACTCTTGAGTACATACTTACTGCCAAGAGAACAAAAACATTAGGTGAAAGGAAATCTGCCCACCATTAAATAAAATAATTTTTACAGAAATAATTTACAAAAAAAATGGCAACATTATAAACAAGCGTAATCTAACGATTTATTAACAAAGAAGTAATTTTTCTATATATTTTTCCCTCAAAGAGTTCATATCAGTAAAATAGCGCGCTGAGGAAGCAATTCGACGTGGCCTGGCCCTAAATTTTAAGGGCGGATTATTTAGTGTAAAAGTCGAAGACGTCGACCTTAGGTGCAGTCGAAGTTGTGGCTGCAGCCTCGTGTGGGATGATCAAGAGGCTAAGCAGCTCTTGACTACAAGATCCCTACGGAATGATAAGTTAAAGCAAGTTTCGGCCGTATGTGATAGAGTAGACCTAAAGGTGCTAACCCACACACGTGCCGAAAAATATTAAATTCGTAAATTAAAGACTAATATACCTCATGAAACATCAAACAATGACCGTAAGTCCTGTAGGAGAGAGTAAAGCATGCCTCTCACTAACCCCATAACATTTCGGATTCATAAGAATGCTAAACCACAACGAAATAACACCAGAACAAGCACACAAAGGTCAAATTAAAAAGCAGCCTAGCAATACACCACGAATGATGTGCGTATATTAGAGCGGAGGAACAGTATAGTGGACACTACTAAGACTCAGGCCACACACACAGCCTTTTATTTCAGTCAGTTGAAGAATTATTTTTGCAAAATTAGTCACATTTTTAAGCGCATTTATTTGTCTCTCTGACCTTGTGTTATTTCCTTTAGGCGTCTTGTTACGCATCTTGGCCTATTAGGTACGACATATTACACACACACACACACACACAACACACACACACACCACACACACACACACACACACACACACACACACACACACACACACACACACACACAAACCTAAGTTACTACACAGTCATATAAGAAGAAAAATGTCGGTGAACGACCAAATGACAAGACTAAGGGAAACAGAGGGGGCATATACTGAAAGTGACAAGGAAATCTGCAAGGCACTGAATGCCAGTTTCCATGGAGTGTTCACTACTGAGCCTGAGCAGCTCCCATTGTTGGAAGAGAGTACCCTAGATGAAAGACTATCAGATATAGAGGTGACAGCAGAGGAAGTAATGAAACAGTTGACAACTCTAGATGCAACTAAAGCAGTTGGACCAGACAAAGTATCACCGTTGATACTAAAAGAGGCAGCGCAGGCCCTCAGCGTGCCTCTGGCAATGATCTTTAACGAGTCACTTATGTCGGGAGAATTGCCCAGTTGCTGGAAGAAGGCAAATGTCGTGCCGATCTTCAAGAAAGGCGATAGGGAGGAGGCACTTAACTATAGACCTGTATCACTGACAAGCATCCCCTGTAAAATACTGGAAAGAATAATTAGGCTACGACTGGTTGCACACCTGGAGAACGTTAGGTTTGTGAACAAACACCAACATGGGTTCTGGACAGGGAAATCGTGCCTAAAAAAACTTCTGGACTTCTATGATAAAATAACGAGGATAAGACAGGACAGAGATGGTTGGGCGGACTGTATATTTCTGGACTGCCAAAAAGCCTTTTGATACAGTACCGCACATGAGACTGCTGTTCAAACTCGAGAGGCAGGTGGGGATGGGAGATGGGAGGAAAGGTCCTTGCATGGATAGGGAACTACCTAACAGTTCTGTATAACATATGTATACATATATACATATGTTATATATGTATACATATATACATATGTTATACATGTATACATATTATATATATATATATATATATATATATATATATATATATATATATATATATATATATATATAATATTTATTTGGTTGTACAGCCGACACTAAAAAGTTTAATCCATTTGTTTCAGAGACGAGACAGTATGAGGGTGTGTACATGTATATATAACATTAATAATTTTGTAACTAGCGTCAAAAATTATCTGCTTAGCTAAACGAACTAGAGGGTTCAGTTCCTGAACCGATTATGTGCCTCTGTAATCTTTTTCACCACCGCCCACGGGTTGGGTATGGGGTGCATAATAAAGAAAGAAATTGAATTCAGAGACGAATGTTTAAGAGGAAACTTTACAATACGTACGCTATACGCTATAGTTTAGCGTCTCTCACCGCGACGCCTTACTGGAGGAACACGGCTCCAGGGCTTTGCTTTATTTCTTAGCTGGTGAGTGTAAACAAAGCAGCCATTAAGTGTGTCACAAGAGTGGGCCAGGTTATCGCCTTTCTGAGCCAAGTGCTTATGTGCGGTCACGGAGGACTGTGGACACGCAAACACAGGAGTATCGGAGCTGTGCCTCGTACACTATAGCTGGCCGAATGTGCTCAACTTTAATCTCGACTCACGTGCATAGATGGCGCTAACTGCTGTCTCAATATGCTTAGCTCCAGTACTGACGCACGATCATAGATGGCGTTAAGAGCCATTTCTCCTGCACTTCTGGCTTTAATAGCCTCACCTGCTTGTATCACACTATTATAGATGGCGCTAACACCAATACCCCCGTCCCCCTAGCCTTAATAGGTTCAGCTTTAATCTTGACGCATGCTCATAGATGGCACTAACTGCTATAGCTATACCGTTAACACTGCTGCAGCGAATATTCTCAAGTAAGGCAGTGAAATAATTTTCCACCACGATGCTCTTATCAGTGTTTGTAGTATGAGATTGGTTTAAGGTACAGGAAGAGTTTGTTTACGCAAAAATGTAAGCGTAATATAACCATACCTATATATATATATATATATATATATATATATATATATATATATATATATATATATATATATATATATATATATATATATATATATATATATCACTGAAACTAAACGAAATATGACAATTCATTTATATGAGCCAAATACGATTGTTTTTAACAGGGAATGTAATTTGTAGTAATTTGCCCCTCAAAGAACTGTATGAATTACCTGAAACAAAGTGATCAGGCGGGTAATAGAGGTCTGACTGGCACGAATGGACAAACACACGCACAATCAACAGGCACGAACGGGCAAGCACACAAACATTCGCGCTCACAAAAGAGAATGGTAATTGATACAATTTTGTAAATAGAGGAAGAGGCAAGGGTGAAGGGAAGGGTTGATGGTGAAGGGTACTAGCAGTGCTGGTGGAGGGGAAGGGTGCTGGTGGAGGGAAGGGGTGCTTGTAAATGGAAGGGGGTGGTGGTAAAGGGAAAGGGGTGGTGGATAAGGATACCACGAGTCATTAGAGAACGATTGACTGGTTGACGCCACTGGCCAAGACCGGTTGAAAAGACCGACGGAGAACTGGCATTTACTGACTAGGAACTGCATGACTGCCTAAAACTTGACTGAACGCCAGACACTGACTGGCTAGTTAGGATTCTGACTAACATGCTAACTTGATTATTTATCTCGCAACTTAATGGAATGAATACTGCTTGAAGTGAAACAGAGTGAACCATCTGTCTAATACGAGGTTGACTGGCTTACACTGGCTATAAAAATGGAGTTTATATGTGAACTTCGCCTCGATGTGTGTGTGTGTGTATACTCACCTAGTTGTACTCACCTAGTTGTGCTTGCAGGGGTTGAGCTCTGGCTCTTTGGTCCCGCCTCTCAATCGTCAATTAACTGATGTACAGATTCCTGAGCCTACTGGGCTCTATCATATCTACATTTGAAACTGTGTATGGAGTCAGCCTCCACCACATCACTGCCTAATGCATTCCATCTGTTAACTACTCTGACACTAAAAAAGTTCTATCTAACGTCCCTGTGGCTCATCTGGGTACTCAGTCTCCATCTGTGTCCCCTTGTTCGCGTACCACCCGTGTTAAAAAGTTTATCCTTATCTACCCTGTCAATTCCTCTGAGAATTTTGTAGGTAGTGATCATGTCTCCCCTTAATCTTCTGTTCCAGTGTCGTGAGGTGTATCTCACGCAGCCTGTTCTCGTAACTCATGCCTCTTAGCTCTGGGACTAGCCTAGTTACATACCTCTGAACTTTTTCTAGCTTCGACTTGTATTTGACAAGGTACGGGCTCCATGCTGGGGCTGCATACTCCAGGATTGGTCTTACATATGCTGTGTACAAGGTTCTGAATGATTCCTTACACAGGTTCCTGAAAACTGTTCTGATGTTAGCTAGCCTCGCGTATGCTGCAGATGTAATTCTTTTTATGTGGGCTTCAGGAGACAGGTTTGGTGTGATATAAACTCCCAGATCTTTCTCTGTCCGTTTCATGAAGTATTTCTTCTCCCATTCGGTATCCTGTGTGTGTGTGTGTGTGTGTGTGTGTGTGTGTGTGTGTGTGTGTGTGTGTGTGTGTGTGTGTGTGTGTGTGTGTGTGTGTGTGTAATTCCCCTAGTTGTGCTTGCGGGGGTTGAGCTTCGGCTCTTTGGTCCCGCTTCTCACCTTTGTGTGTGTGTGTGTAATTATCTAAGGGTAGTTACAGGATGAGAGCTACTGTCGTGGTGTCCCGTCTTCCCAGTACTCTTTGTCGTATAACGCTTTGAAACAACTGAGGATTTTGATCTCCACCACCTTCTCACTGAGCTTGTTCCAACCATCTACCACTCTGTTTGCAAAAGAAAATTTTCTAATATTTTTTCGGCATCTCTGTTTTCTTCGCTTGAATCTGTATCCTCTTGTTCGTGAAGTTGCTACTTCCAGGAATTCTTCTTTGTCAATTTGGCCCATTCCTGTTAGCATTTTGTATGTGGTGATCATATCACCTCTCCTTGACACCTTTAGTCTCTCCTCGTAACTCTTGTTTTTCAGTTCCGGAAGCCATTTTGCAGCATGCCGTTGCACATTTTCCAGTTTATTTATGTGCTTCTTGAGATTTGGGCACAATATAACTGTTTTTTTATTATTATTATAAACACATTTAGGTACATGTCCATTTGTGCAGCTGCCCAAGACTATATGAAGCGGAGTACAGTGTGTCAAAAGCTAGCTACGTGATGCTAAAAGTCCCCATCACACAGGATGGTTAGTCATACAGGGCCATATGTTCAGTAGCCCGTATTGGCAAATTTGGGTGCGTTATGAGGATAATGCACCCAAAATTTGCCATTGCAGGCTACTACATATTCCAATTTTTGGTCTCACAAAACTCATGAACAATTTCTTTAGTATTTCACCATCCATATAATTAAAAGCAATTCTGAAGTTGGAAAGCGACGCATACGCTCCTCTCACAATGTTCTTCATGCGTTCCTCTGGCACCAGCTTACTCTCCAAAACCACCCCATAGGTCTCGTTCTTTATTAGAGTTCTGTAATTTCTTTCCACATAATTTGTAAGTTGTGTGTGGTCTATTTTCTCCGATTCCACATTCCATAACAGTGCATTTATTCACATTGAATTCTACTTGCCACATGACGCTCCAAGCACTTATTTTATCTAGATCAATTTGAAGGGCATTACAATCGTCTGCGTCTCCTATCTTCCTCAGTATCTTACCATCATCCACAAACATGTTAAATAATTCTGTATTCTTTCTGGTAGATCGTTTATGTAGACGATGAACATTACTGGTGCAAGAACTGAACCCTGTGGTACTCCGCTAGTAACACTCCTCCAGTCAGATACATTGTCTCTGATTACTGCCCTCGTCTGTCTGTCAGTTAGAAAATTTTCATCCATGTCAGAAGTCTCCCTGTCACCCCTCCAGCATGTTCCAGTTTCCAGAACAGCCTCTTGTGTAGGACTGTGTCAAAAGCCTTTTTTAGGTCCCAAATAGACACAGTCAACCCAACTATTTCTTTCCTGTAGTATCTCTGTGGCTCTATCATGAAAGCTTAGTAGATTTGTTACCCTGGATCTTCATGTTCGAAAACCATACTGTCTGTCCGTTATTAAGCCATTTCCCTTTAGGTGCTCAACCCATTTGGCTTTAACTATTTTGTCTAGTGTTTTGACTACCACGCTTGTTAATGATATGGGGTCTATAATTTAGAGGTTCCTCTCGACTATCATTGTTATAAACTGGAACCATGTTCGCCTTTTGCCATATATCTGCTAAGATTCCTGTGTATACGGATATCTGGAATATTAATTGGAGTGGATTGCTCAGCTCAGTTGCAAATTCTCGCAGCACCCAAGGTGAAACTCCATCTGGTCCAACTGCTTTATTTCTTCCTAGCCCCTTGAGTAATTTTTCCATTTCGTCTTGAGATACCTCTATGTATTCTATGGTGTGTTCTGGAATAGATATTGGGTCCGGTTCTATGAAATCTTCATTTTGTACAAATACACTTTGGAATTGTTCATTAAGCATTTCAAACATTTCGTTTTCATTCTCAGTAGTCCCTGTTCCCGTTATTAATATCTGGATTTTATCTTTTACATGCAACTTGCTTTTAATGAATTTATAGAAAAGGCCTGGGTCTAATTTACCAGATAATCTAATTGTCTGCTATACCTTTCTCAAAGTTCCTTTCTGCCTCTCTTCTCCCTGCTGTGTAATTGTTTCTTGCTTGTTTGTACTGCTGGTATGTTAGAGGGTTAGGCCTCTTCCGTGTGTGTGTGTGTGTGTGTGTGTGTGTGTGTGCGTGCATGTTTGGAGTGATCAGGAAAATGAGAAAAACCGTCTACAAGTTATCTTTAACTCCATCATCCCTGGGAGAGAGAGCAATCTGCGCGCAACCTCCACGATGCATCATAACTAAATAAAAGTTTCCTCCGAAAACATCATTCCATCTACACTTGCCTCACAGCGGACACAGTTGGCCTGGCCAAGGGCTGGCTTGCTCCGGCCGCCGGGGGGGGGGGGTGAGAGAAATGAGAAGAAGAGAGAGAGAGGACGAGGGAGGAGAGAGATAGAGAGAGAGAGAGAGAGAGAGAGGAGAGTAGAGAGAGGAGAGTGAGAGAGAGAGAGAGGAGAGAGAGAGAGATACGAAGAGAGACTGAAATAACTAGACCTAACGTCGCTAGAAAAGAAGAGAGAGAGGAGAGGAGAGAGAGAGAGAGAGAGATCGAAGAGAAAATTATGAGGAACTCCGGCAAATTGGTGA
>WNGS01005451.1:8109338-8122709 GCA_020271785.1 Procambarus virginalis
ACGGGAGTCTCAACGGAAGAACCGTTAGCAAGTATAGAACGGCACAGTGGATGGCTCAGTCGGCTGACACTTAGATCCCAAGTTTGACTCTCAGGCAAGAATGGGGGAGGGGGAGAGGCTTTTGGGCACGTGTCATGACACCTGATGCCTCTCTTTACCTAGCAATAACCGTAACAAATGTATTTTACTAAGTATAGTAAACGCTCATAAACATTATCTGTTTTCTACGCATCACACTCGATACGGTTAGGTTAGGTTGGGTTGCTTGGGTTCGCACGTTTCTGGTTAGGTTAGTAGGTTGGATTTTGTACGGAGAAGCAAATCAAGACCGGGTTGTGGGTCCCTGGCACCGTCCTCCTAAGATTCCCAACGTCAAGAAACTGTCGCACTAAAGTGCCTCCCTTATCCTAACACTTACCAGAGGACCCAAAACAGAAAACGGGACAGTATGTCAATTTCGCGCGAGCCGCGGCTATTTTCTAGTACGACGATTTTCAGCTTTAGGTATAGAGTATACGTCAACAAATGCGACGTTCTATTAGGAGGATGGGTTGTGCCAGCACCAACAACCTGGTAAACCCAAGGAACGTCACGGGGCAACGTCTTCATCGGTCAGCCTGCCTACCTCTCTCATTTTTCCTCCCGTATTATTTCCCCAATACATCCTTCCTTCTCTCCTTCCATCTTTTATATCGTTCTCCTTCTCCCTTCTATCACTCTCCTTCTCCTCTCTCTCCCTCTCTCCCTCCCTCTTTCCCTCCCTCCCTTCCTTCCCTCCTTTTTCTCCTTCACCCGATAAGAAAATAAGACAATTCCTATTCTCCCAGTCGGAAAGGTCTTCTCCGCCAGTAATCACATTCTCCGCCAAGACACGACATTTTACCTCTGTTAATTTACTTCAGTAATTTGTCCGGGTAAAAAAACCCACTTCCGTACTCGTTTTTATTCCACATCTTGAGCAGGGGCAACGTGTGTGTGTGTGTGTGTGTGTGTGTGTGTGTGTGTGTGTGTGTGTGTGTGTGTGTGTGTGTGTGTGTGTGTGTGTGTGTGTGTGTACGTGTGTGTGATCTATCAAGGAGAGCTAATCAACAATTTAGAATTCGTATCTTCGAGTCCTAAATCCTCAAGGTCTTCCCCAAGAGATGCAACAGATAACTGCCAGATACTTGAAGTATACCTAGAGTATTCCTGGAGTATACGTAGAGTATACCTGGAGTACGCCTAAAGTATATATATGTGTATAATCGAATGTGATGTGTAAAACAGAAAATTAACAGCAATAAATTCAGTAATATCTGCAATGACTATAACAGCAGATCTGAAACCGTTAAAACATGGTAAACAATTTTTTTGTACAGCAAAGTTGTAAATGATGTTGTGCCATTTTGTTTATAAATCTCCAGAATCACAACTCTTTTAACAACAAAATTATGTGTCTTTTCGCGCCAAAATCACTATTCGCGCCAAAATTACTGTTAACGTCTCGCATATGGTTCTCTCGTCTGGGTTTCAATATCTGTGTAGTAAAGCATTGCTTACCTAGCAAAATATTTGTTCATGTTTCATAAAATATTGTTGTTTAAATCACGTAAAATAACCTTCGCATCAAAAACCGCTATCGTGACCAAAAACACTATATCTTGCTCCCAAAAATCAATACCGAAGACCTAAAAACGACTACCGAAAACCCAAAAATAACTATCGTACATCCCAAAACGACTTCCGTTCATCCAAAAATAACTACCATACACACAAAAATCATTACCGTACACCCCAAAATCCCCTCCCATAAACCCAAAAATCTCTACCGTACACCCAAAATCCCCTCCCATAAACCCAAAAATCTCTACCATACACCCAAAATCCCCTACCATACACCCCAAAAATCTCTATCGTACACCCAAAATCCGCTACCATACACCGAAAAATCTCTACCGTACACCCAAAATCCCCTACCATACACCCAAAAATCTCTACCATACACCCAAAATCCCCTACCATACACCCCCAAAATCTCTATCGTACCCCAAAATCCCCTACCATAAACCCAAAAATCTCTACCGTACACCCAAAATCCCCTACCATACACCCAAAAATCTCTACCGTACACCCAAAATCCCCTACCATACACCGAAAAATCTCTACCGTACACCCAAAAACCCCTCCCATACACCCAAAAATCCTGTCTACCACACACACGCACCGACCACTCTCCACCCCATACCAAAATCACTTTTCATCTGGCAGGGTGGAAACACACAGTCATGTATCCAGCGCCGCCAGCCGCGGGGCCCCCTGAGAGGCACGAGCCCGCCAGCGCCCTCTATAAACACCGAGCGCGGGGGAAAAAATCACCAGACGCTGCGGTGAAGACAGACAAACAGGGGATATTGAGTGGCAATATACCGAGGCAGTGTGGCGTGGCGGCACCTTGTTAAGACGGATGGCTGAAGCAAGAGGAATTGGGAGCCGAGTGAGATGTGGCCCGGGAGACGCGGAAAAAAAAGAGGGCTGGGAAGCGCAACAAAAAAAAAAAACAGAAGGTTGGAATGAACTTAAAGGACGTCTGGAAGATGAGAGAGGTCTGGAAGATGAGAGAGGTCTGGAAGATGAGAGAGGTCTGGAAGATGAGAGAGGTCTGGAAGATGAGAGAGGTCTGGAAGATGAGGCTGGAATGAGGGAGCGTCAATGGGGCGCTGAAGGGGAGGGTAACGGCATGTTTCCAGGTATGCAATGTTCCTGCTGATACCGAAGCGCCTATAGCATCATGGGAGAGAAAGAGGAAGAGCGGGAAGGAGAGTAAAAGGGGGAAGACAGGGAAGAACGAAAGTTTAAAGAAGAGAGAAGTTGAGGGAGAGAAAGGAAGGAGGAATGGAAAGAATTGAGAGTGAGAATAGGGAAAGAAGGAAGAGGGGTGAGGAAAGAGAGAGGAGAAGGAAGAGGGAGAGAGGAGAGAGGGGTCGCCAACTGCTCTGTAGTGTGCGTGTGGGAAGTGTCCCGTAAAACATGGCCAAAAAAAAAAAACAAGAGTGGAAAATTTACGACAAAATGGGCAAAAACGAGCGACGTCAGACGCACCAACACCGGCCGTTCTTCACATCCACCACATCCCATCTATCCTTCTCAAACACTCTCAGCTCTCCTCCAACATTCACTCTTCATCTCAGCGCTATCCTATCCTTACTATCTCTCCCCAATTCCACTCTCAAGTACTCCGGATTCCTTAATTTTCACAATTTGTTGCATTGCCCCCTTTGGCACTCCGCTGCTTCCCATTTTCAACCATTCCCATTCTTTTTCAACATCCCACATTCTTCTTCATCAATACACCATTCATGTATTCACCTCCGCACTCATTTGACTCAATATTCACCAATTCATTGCTATTAACACTATTCGGCAGTAAGCCACTTCACTTTGTCTCTCCAAGGAATTCTACTTTACTGCCCAACCACTTGGGTTGGATGGTAGAGCGGCGGTCTCGCTTCCTGCTGGTCGGCGTTCAATCCCTCGACCATCCAAGTGGTTGGGCACCATTCCTTCCCCCGTCCCATCCCAAAACCTTTTCCTGACCCCCCCCCCCTACAATGCTATATAGCCGTGGGGGCTTGGCGCTTACCCCTGAAAATTCCCTGCCTTCTTTCTTTTCTCCCTGTTCCCACAACATATATCAACAAAGATATACAACACTTGTATATCTTTTCCATCCTGTTCTCTTACTTCCCGTTTCTTCCGTCTCTCTCTATCTATTCTCTCTCTCTCTCTCTCTCTCTCCTCTCTCTCCTCTCTCTCTCTCTCTCCTCTCTCTCTTTCTCTCTCTCTCTCTATCTCTCTCTCTTCTCTCTCTCTCTCTCTCTCTCTCTCTCTCTCTTTCAAGGGGGGGGGGGGAAGAGCAATACATATATATATGTAATATTTAATCTTTTTATCAGTCTTTGTTCATTTACAGCCAAGATCCAAACTTCTTACAATAATATGGTTTAGATACCAGTTAAAAACTACTAGGAACGAGCTGGTTTGGGCAGCACACGTGTTAGGTCACCTACGCATCAAGAACACTGATACAATGCGTTTGGACTAGATGGGCGACATTGAATTACGATATTAGTTTTGGCTTTGCAGTGTTAGCATTTAAGTGCGAATACAGTGATGGTTGGGAGTCCTGGATGTAAATCGATTTAGGAATCGTGTTCTGTGAGCAGCTGGGGTTAAAATTACTAGCGATTATTTTTTAGGAGTCTACTTGCATAACAACTCTGATGCTTCTGTACTCACCTAGTGACAGTGAGAGTCGCTCTCTCTCTCTCTGTGAGAGTCGAGAGTCGACTCTCACTCTCTGTGAGAGTCGAGAGTCGACTCTCACTCTCTGTGAGAGTCGAGAGTCGACTCTCACTCTCTGTGAGAGTGAGGTGAGACATAACACCTTGATCTCTCTTGCTTTATCAAAAGCAGGATAAAACTAGCAGGCCTGAAAATGTATACAGTAGTTTTATACTTTTTTTTTGCCTTTGTCCAAAATTGCAATATTTCCTCACCAATCATGTATATTACCTCACCAACCATGCAGAATACCTCACCAACCATGCAGAATACCTCACCAACCATGTATAATACCTCACCAACCATGCAGAATACTTCACCAACCATGCAGAATACTTCACCAACCATGCAGAATACCTCACCAACCATGCAGAATACCTCACCAACCATGCAGAATACTTCACCAACCATGCAGAATACTTCACCAACCATGCAGAATACTTCACCAACCATGCAGAATACCTCACCAACCATGTAGAATACTTCACAACCATGCAGAATACTTCACCAACCATGCAGAATACTTCACCAACCATGCAGAATACCTCACCAACCATGTATAATACCTCACCAACCATGTATTATAATACCTCACCAACCATGTATAATACCTCACCAACCATGTATAATACCTCACCAACCATGTATTATAATACCTCACCAACAATGTATAATGCCTCATAAACCATGTATAATACCCCACCAACCATGTATAGTACTTCACCAACCATGTATAATACCTCACCAACCATGTATAATACCTCACCAACCATGTATAATACCCCACCAACCATGTATAATGCCTCATAAACCTGTATAATACCCCACCAACCATGTATAATACCCCACCAACCATGTATAATGCTCCACCAACCATGTATAATACCTCACCAACCATGTATAATACCCCACCAACCATGTATAATACCCCACCAACCATGCATAATACCTCAACAACCATGTATAATACCTCACTAACCATGTATAATACCTCACCAACTATGCATAATACGTCACCAACCAGGCATAATACCTCACCAACCATGTATAATACCTCACCAACCATGTATAATAACCCACCAACCAAGGTCGGCAACATCCTATACCAGGGTATGTAAGAGAAACCACAAATATCCTTCAATAAAATATATAAAAAGACTTCAATATATTTCCCATCTCCCCTCGCCCCAAAAAATGAAATCTGCAGGAAATAGTGGACATAAATATAAATTAATAGTTTCCCTTTCGAGATTCGAGCCATGAGTTGAATTTTCTTTGGTTACTTTTTGGGCAGTTTGCCACAAATTTTTTGTTTATGATTACAGTGAAAAATATGAAGATTGGAGGACCCACTCTTGAGCTCTGGATTATCTTATTAGTGAAATGTAATCGGAAGATGTATTACTCTGGTCTGTGTGTGTGGTCTAGATTTAAACTTTGGGGAAATAGACTAGGAGGCAAGACTCACACAGCGGCTCTGATGCATGGTGTGTACTCACCTAATCACCTAATTGTACTCATCTAATTGTGCTTGCGGCGGTTGAGCTCTGGCTCTTTGGTCCCACCTCTCAAAACACACACACACACACACACACACACACACACACACACACACACACACACACACACACACACACACACACACACATACACACATACACACACACACACACACACACACACACACACACACACCACACACACACACACACACACACACACACACACACACAGAGGCTGTGACAATGGCTATAGGCCCAGATGGAATCTCCCCTTGGATACTGAAGGAAGGAGCAGAAGAACTGTGCCTGCCACTCTCCATAGTGTATAACAAATCACTGGCAACAGGGGAACTGCCAGAAATTTGGAAAGCAGCTAACGTAGTCCCGATATACAAGAAAAGGGATAGACAGGAGGCACTGAACTACAGGCCAGTGTCCCTAACCTGTATACCATGCAAGCTGATGGAGAAGATTGTGCGAAGAAAGCTAGTAGAACATCTGGAGCGAAAGAACTTTGTAACACAGCATCAACATGGGTTCAGGAATGGCAGGTCCTGCCTCGCAGGGTTACTTGAATTCTACAACCAGGCAACAAAAATTAGGCAAGAAAGAGAAGGGTGGGCACACTGCATATTTTTGGATTGTCAGAAAGCCTTTGATACAGTACCACACAAGAGGCTAGTAAAAAAGCTGGAGTGAAAGGGAAGGAGCCAGTCGGCCGAGCGGACAGCACGCTGGACTTGTGATCCTGTGGTCCTGGCCGGGTTCGATCCCAGGCGCCGGCGAGAAACAATGGCCAGAGTTTCTTTCACCCTATGCCCCTGTTACCTAGCAGTAAAATAGGTACCTGGGTGTTAGTCAGCTGTCACGGGCTGCTTCCTAGGGGTGGAGGCCTGGTCGAGGACCGGGCCGCGGGGACACTAAAAAAAAGCCCCGAAATCATCTCAAGATAACCTCAAGATAACTCCATTGGATAAAGGAGTACCTAAGCAACAGGAGACAACGAGTCAGTGTGAGGGGTGAGGTGGGTGAGGTCTCAGATTGGCGAGACGTTACAAGTGGAGTCCCGCAGGGGGCCAGTCCTTGGACCTATACTGTTTCTGATATACGTAAATGATCTCCCAGAAGGAATTGACTCATTCCTCTCGATATTTGCTGATGATGCAAAATTATGAGGAGGATCAGGACAGAGGGGGATAGTATGATGCTACAAGATGACCTAGACAAACTGAAGGAATGGTCCGATAAATGGCTACTAAAGTTCAACCAAAGTAAATGTAAGGTAATCAAACTAGGAAGAGGAACTAGGAGGCCAGTCACTGGATACCGAGTGGAAGATGAAGTCCTTCACGAAACGGACAGAGAGAAAGATCTGGGAATTGATATCACGCCAAACCTATCTCCCGAAGCCCACATTAAAAGAATGACATCAGCGGCCTATGCGAGGCTGGTTAACATCAGAAATGTTTTCAGAAACATGTGTAAGGAATTCTTCAGAACCTTGTATACCACATATGTCAGGCCAATCCTGGAGTATGCAGCCCCAGCATGGAGTCCATATCTAGTCAAGGTTAAGACCAAACTGGAAAAGGTTCAAAGGTTTGCCACCAGACTAGTACCCGAGCTGAGAGGTATGAGCTACGAGGAGAGACTATAGGAATTGAACCTCACTTCGTTGGAAGACAGAACTGTCACTCAAAATGTTGTGCAGAAGCGACATCGGCTCCTGCCGTGAGAACATTATTCAGTAACTGTTTGGACACTGGAGGGATCACATATAGGTGTAAAGTCTGTAACATTATATTTATTCTGTTCTGTTGTATTATGTTAGTCTGTGGAGACATAATTTTATTTTGATTTACATGTGATTTCCCATTTGTTGATTTACCTATAATATTGATAATTAATTTAAGTATATTTATAATATATATTAATTTTAATTGCATAATTTCTTAGTCCTAAGAGGGTGATTAATTTTAATTCTTGCCTGTACAAACCATGGGATTATACTGGTGACCCACCTTGAGATTGCAGCATCGGTAAATGTCCCTAGACTACAAGATTTTGTTGCTATATGGGTCACGAGCATTAATGAACGGTTTGTAACATTGAACACATCAACTTTTGAAACTGTGAATGACATTATTATCAACAACGTTCATTTGTAGCCCGAATCAACCTGTCTTCATAAAAATAACGTCGCTTTCGGCCGTTTACCAGTATGGCCGAAAGGGGACGTAATTTAAAAATGAAAAAAAAAATTAAAATAATTTGAGATTTTTTTTTAACAACAGTTAGTTAAGGTTCCTCTGGTAGGTTGGGTGGGCAGGAAATTCTCATAAAGTTTCAAAACGTTATGAAAAACGTTAACTGAAAGTTTCTTCTCCTAACCTTTCCGAGTAAGCAGGATGACTCAAACAGAAAACGGGACAGTACGCCACTTTCGTGCGCCGATTTCATTTCAAATTACGTCCATTTTTGGCCATAGCGCGCATACGAGCCAAAAGCGAAGTTATCTTTAAGTGGACGGGTTGCCCATTCCACTTACTTTCTAAGCATATAATTAGTGTCGGAAATCCGACACACATAATAACATAGTATCCCCTTAAAGAATAGAGAATGAGTGATTCTGTGACGTCATCGACGACACGTATTTACATTACCTAAATTCTGTTTATACAACAGTCTAGTGTTTAAATTTAATAAAAAAGTGTTCACTAAGACTGAATATAATTACTAACACCAAAATATAGCTTGACTCCCTCGTTACTGTAAAATTAAATCTAGAAGTAGAACCACCGAAACATTGAACAAAGAAGCAGGGAGCGTCACTTACACTCTGAACAATAACAAAACAGAACGTTTGCTCCTGAGAGATTTGTGATATTAGTTTCACACGATAGACCTATTCTATCCCCAAGAAACTATCAGCAACTCCTCTACCACACAACTGGAGCAATTAAGTATCCGACTGCCAGTATTCTGTTTTAAATAGATGCATCTTTTAATATAGATAGGTAGCCGGTTATTTGCATGAAGACCCCCATAACAAGTACGTTTACACGATTTATCATCCTCATAGTCCATGTCTTACCTGTACTTATATGTTTAGAGAAACATCATTAATTCTTTGAACTCGGCAGGTAATTGTGATTTGGAGTAGCAAGAAGCTGAGCAGACAGTGAGACCTTACACAATTTTTTTTTTTTTTTTTTTTTTTTTTTTTTTAAGATATATACAAGAGTTGTTACATTCTTGTACAGCCACTAGTACGCGTAGCGTTTCGGGCAGGTCCCTGGAATACGATCCCCTGCCGCGAAGAATCTTTATTTCATCCAAGTATACATTTTACTGTTGCGTTAAACAGAGGCTACAGTTAAGGATTTGCGCCCAGTAAATCCTCCCCGGCCAGGATACGAACCCATGACATAGCGCTCGCGGAACGCCAGGCGAGTGTCTTACCACTACACCACGGAGACTAAATATTACTTAGCTGTATGCCAAATCTTGTAGGCCTCCTAAACATCCGCCATTACGTGGCACTCAGAGGCACAGGGCCACACCCATCTTTGATGCAACAATTACACAGCCTTAGCAGGCCCCTTCTACAGGAACAGCTAAGCCCTCCTTTTGTATATACTGTAGAAGTAGCGCTCATAATTATTAATTAATCATTGCCATAATAATAGTAGATTAGACCACCATATGTGGTATGATATAATTATATTTATAAGGTAAACAATTTGTGTTTAAGAAGGAGCCATCTCAGAGTGGTTTAAGCTGCAAATTGTCCCCGCAATTTATGTGAGATCAATTCAGGCAGCTGAATCAGTACATACAGTCCACTCACTTAATTACTTACTCACTTAATTATTTACTTGCTTAATTAGCTAACTTATTACTAAGTTACTTATTACTTATAACTAAGAAAATAAATCAGATAAAACTTATCATATTAAAGTCAATTAAAAATAAGTAGAAATATTTAATTAAAAGGGAATTAAGCTAATAGGATTTTCTCACAATTAGTCCTTAATTCAGACTTAATTAATCTAAATGTCCTTATGGCTTAATTCAATATTAGTCTCTACTTCTGCAATCTCAATCTAGCTGCAAACGAAACTATTTATGTTTGTTAGTTTTGTGTTTGCCGCCGATGTTAATCTATTTATATTTGCCTCCAATTATGTGTGGTACCTAATTACTGCTGGTGAACAGGGGCGATTAAGGATTGGCGCCCAGATAGCCTTCCCTGTCTAGGTCTCGAACCCAGACCAGCAGTAACTGGGTACCTGGTTGTTAACCGATTAGTGAGTCGTATTCCAGGGAACACTACTAAGGTGAAGCTTATCATGACAGCCTATGGGAAGGGAACGTTCTCAACCTGCTAACTGGAGTCAGAAGTCGTCTACTCCTGTACCCACCTGTCTAACAAGAAGTTCGATGTGGCGCCTACTAATAGGTCTTCTTAATCTGCGGACGCCGTCTTCCTATTCTGGGAAATGCCAGTCATATGAGGTTGTAATGTTCCTCTGGCCTCTCTCCCATTTATATATATATATATATATAATATATATATATATATATATATATATATATATATATATATATATATTATATATATATATAATATGGGAGAATGTAATCCCTGCTACTATAATAATTTTCCTTCTACCTCCGTAGATGTTGAAGAGAGCTTAAGCGAGCGATACTCATCCTTCAGCGACACGCGTAACTCCCAATAAAATTATAGAACAAATCATAAGAAATTTTTTTTTAACTTTCTTCCTAAATGAAGAAAAGTATAAGAAATATAGAGGAGACGAATGCTAGAATTACTGATATAAACTTTTCCATCATAGTTACTGACAGATACATATTGTATTTAATGCTGATTATTCACGAGGAGGTCAATGGAACAGGTGGTATTACTGTGACTGTATTGTATTGTTAAGTGGGTTGTGAGTGTGCACTTGTACCTGGCATGTAGCCGTGTTATTGTGTTGTACACATTGTACAAATTTCCCCCCATTAGCATAGCAGCACCAACAGAAGGAAGAAATAGCCTAAGCTTCTCACTTCCTTTGAGATGTATTTTATTGTCTGTATGTATTTTATGTCTTTATTTGTTTAGTGTAGTTGTGAGTGTGCATTTGTACCTGGTCTGTAGCCGTGTTATAGTATTGTACACATTATTACCCCCATTAGCATAGCAGCGCTAACCGAGGGAAGAAATAGCCTAATCTACTCAATCCCTTTGAGATATATTTTATTATCTCAATGAACGTACTTAACCATAAATCACGTGGCTCAATTTCACAGCGGCACTGCAGGCAACCCTCGTCTAAAATAAAATAACAATTCCCGTAATTTACAAATTCATCCGCCATTGGGAAACGCGCTCATAATATAGCAGGAGAGTCTTCCGAGACCTTCGAGTACCCCAAATATTGATGAGGCTCCACTAACGAAAGGGCAAACCAGCCACTCTGCCAAAATTTCAAATTTTGTTCTGGAAAATAAGTTCAACCCAAAGGTGAATAAACTAGAAGAGGACCTTCCGGTGGTGAAGAGACTTGACTCCTTTGATGGCTGGCACTATTTTTGTACTCTCCTTTTTTGCTCGTAGGGGCAGGGAGATGCTGTGTTTTTGGCGGTTTAGGGCGATGCTGGCTATTATGAGTTGATGTGCTGGTACTGATGCAGCATCCGGAGGAAAAAGTAGAGAGGGGGGGAGGGGGCAGGTTGGAGACGGAGGCATTGCATAGTGTGTGGTAATAGTACCCGAAACGCTATGCGTGTTAGTGGCCTTACAAGAATGTAAAACTTCAATGTTCTGTACTCTCATAAACCCAATGTACCTTCTGTATATAAATAAATAAATAAATATTTGTCCATATTAATTAAAATTAGAACTTGTTATTGCACGAAAATTGTAAATCTGCAACAATTCGAAAATTATATCACACTCGTAAGTTCACTGGAATAGGCAATTTAACTTATGAATAGCAAAAAATAGTATATGATCAATTGTGGTGCTCGTGTTTAATAGATGGCGCTGGGCTCACTCATAACTACTTCAATGCTTTAGATCATTATAAATTCTAAGTGTATATGTTCAGTGCACCGATACTTATTAGGTGGAATCTATCTAAAAAATAAAGTCTTATTACCTGAAATAGATTATTTGTGAAATAGAAGCCGCAAAGGTCATTTGTGATCAGAGCTAAAACGGATCTGAGTTTACCTGAGATCCGGTAAATAATAATAATAATAATAATAATAATAATAATAATTACAGACCCCGCCCAGGATGCAACCCCACAACAAGCTGACTAACTCTTGAGTACATACTTACTGCCAAGAGAACAAAAGCATTAGGTGAAAGGAAATCTGCCCCACCATTAAATAAAAAATTTTTACAGAAATAATTTACAAAAAAAAAACATGGCAACATTATAAACAAGCGTAACGATCCGTCTCTGGTAATGGATTAGCATCGGCGGATTAGCATCGTAAGCAGGCCCCATTGTATTGCGTTGGAGAAATATAAATAATAAAGCTCAACAGAGGGTTTTTGAAAGATTGTATGTGTGTAATATTCACATTTATTATATGAAATATATTAACATCAGTAACATTAGTATGGGTATATGTTTATTAGTGTTATATAACTCCTGTCCCACAATTGTACATTACTCCTATGTTCTTGTACATGAAATCTTTTGAATAAAAATTTGAATTTGAATTGCAGATAAAAGTAAGGGCATTTACTCTTCTACAAGATGTCTGTCTAATGAAATTCAGAAAGAATAGCATTCAGTTGTTGAATTAGTTATCAACTCAAAGTAGGCTGTCAGGGGCAGCTTTTCCTTTCAGTGATCAAACGGTACTTAAAGGTGGGTTACAGAACTTTCAAGTAAATTCCTAGAAGCCATAGAAGTACCAGTAGAAACGAGAGATGCAACTTAGCATAGGAAGCAATGACACAGGCTTAGACACCCTGAGAGCTGCTATTTATTTTATGGATTAGGTCCCACTGGAAAAGATTCCCCACACATGGATTAGCGACCAGAAAAATTTATGAGGTAACACATTCCTGGATCTTGATTTAATATCACAAACATAGATATGAAGGTATATGTCCCTCATTTGGTTGGATATTTGGTAAACATTTTGGTCATTACAGTAACAGCCAGTAGAAACATGGTTTTCCTGAAGATAACCATGTTTCTACACCAGTGAAAGCTGTTATCTTTCATTGGCATAGTAAGGATCCTGTAATAATAAACTGTTGGTTTAATTTTTGTATCAGGAGGTCTGTGCAGTGATCTGGCAGAAATCCACGGATCTACAGAAAGCCTGACTTGTGTGAACACCAGACAGGACATGAGAGACGGTGGAAGCCATCCGTGAGGGCAAGCCTGAATGAATTATTGATCAAGGTTCCATATGCAGGAACACACCTCACTATCGCTACCTCTTCTACCTCCAGAGCCATGGATTGCCTCCTGATATGTTCCTTCAGTATATTCATGTTTTCATCAAT
>WNGS01005451.1:8135057-8148769 GCA_020271785.1 Procambarus virginalis
CGGAAGTCGAAATATCAGAAGTCGAAGCGAATTTTCCCGTAAAAATAAAGGGATTTGAATTAATCCGTTCCCCACCCTCCAAAATTTTAACATAAAAATACATTTTATACTGAATACAATGTTTTTTTCTAACTACAATACAGTACCAAAGCTACTCTTACCTTTATGGAGGGCTCTTGATGGCGTATGGAAGATGGTGATGGGGAAGGAGGAGAGTTGTTACTGTTTGGAAGGGGAGTTCCCCTCCATTATCACATCAGGCAGTGATGTTTTCTCTGGGGTACTCTCTCTCCTACGTTTTGCCTGAATACCACTAGGACCTGGTTGTGGTTCAGTGCTTGTTTGTCTCACTACAAATTTGTCAAGAGACATTTGTTTTTCCATTCGTTTTAACATTTGTCTGTAATGATGCATCACTTTAACACCCATAATGCCCTTTTTCTTAGCTAGTATGGTGGATATCGTTGACTGAGATTTGTTGTACTGCCTAGCCAGTTCACCTACCTGCACACCATGTTCATATTTACGAATGATCTCTTGTTTCTGCTCTATGGTCATTCTTACATGGGATCTCATATGTTGAGCCTTACCACTGACTTTCCTGGGACTCATGGCGTATTATATAATAATTACCTTAATGTTCAAAATGCAAAAAATCATCACAAAAACGGAATTTCTTATAGGCGCGATCGTCACTAAGCGGGTAGCTGTAGTAAACTGAGGCAGGTCGGACCATGTGACCGGAACCACGCGCTCGGTCGACCCGAACGTGTACCAACAAATATCCGATGTCGATGACACCATCGGATGTCAAGTCGCATTTTTCGATGAAATTTATATCGTAACTCGAAATTATCATAAGTAGGGGCAATCGTATGTCGAGGTGCCACTGTATATAGTGGAATGAGCAGCTGTGCATTTCCAATAATCCATTTTAAAAAAATAATGATATAATCAAAAGCATTATTATAGCTAAGTCTTGGTTATCAAAGACCAAGAATTAATTACCGTAGATGGTGGTTTTTTGCAACTAAGAGTTTGAATTGCTAGTTCAAGTCCCCTCTTTTATTGTTGTGTGCAATAGCTAAATATGGTACTGTATAATTATGTATATATCAACAGATAGCGTACATGTCTGTATATAGTATAAATATATTACAGTAATTTGAAAAATTATTGTACAGTACTGTATATTATATTAACCTTAAAATTTCACACATTAATATTTTATGAACTGTAACACAATTCTTGGTCCTGGAACACATTTTGTTTTTCCTCTTAAATCCTCACAACATTTAGGAAAGGATCAGTAAAATATGAGGTGTCTGAAAATGCATCCTCACATAGAACTGGGCATCAGCTTTTAGTCCAAATTTAAGATACCTAATGTCACAAGTTAACATTGTCTAGTATTATAAGACAATAAAAACACCTGCTGATTAAATTACCACTATGATAAACACAATGCAGTAGTCCTACTGTAATACAATACTGTACCTGGAAACCCATTAAACTTGATGTAATCAACTTGACGTACAAATTGCTCCATGGTTGAGATCATCTTTGGGCTGCTGCTTTCCATATGTTTCTCAAGTAATAAAACAAGCCTCACACATGTGATTACTGAAAGGAAAAGGAAAATTCTATCCTCGATCACACTAATAATTTTTGTGTTATTATGTGAGAACCTGTTTTCATACAGAACCTGTTTTCATTTGTAATTTGAAATTACAAATCATTTCAAGCCATATTTTAATGGGTATAACTCTACAGCTCTGTATAAAGTGGAATGCATGGCAATGACACAAAATGAAACTGGATAGTGAATATGGAACCAGAGATACAGTACAGTATTTTTATTTTAATGATTTTGGCCACATTTCAGGAAGGAATGAGATGCAGCTTCCTTCAACTGGGGAAAACTTTGAAGATACAGGCATTTATCTAATTATTACGTAAGCTAAGATCTGGTGTCTGTGCAGATTAGGAAAATGTTTACTGTGCAATATGGACTGTGTATGAAACAGCAATGTTTAGTGATGCTCAGGATAGCTTTCACTACTCAATATTCTGGAATATTTTCTAAGAAACACGATCAGAAAGTCACCAAATGTTTGTTGACCAGACCACACACTAGAAAGTGAAGGGACAACGACGTTTCAGTCCGTCCTGGACCATTCTCAAGTCGATTCATTAAACCCATTAAACTTGATGTAATCAACTTGACGTACAAATTGCTCCATGGTTGAGATCATCTTTGGGCTGCTGCTTTCCATATGTGGGTGAACAATAGTCGTTCAATCGACTTGAGAATGGTCCAGGACGGAAAGAAACATCGTCGTCCCTTCACTTTCTTGTGTGTGGTCTAGTCAACATACTTCAGCCACGTTATTGTGACTCATCACCTGCACCAAATGTTTACGATGAACAGAAGTTTAGTGAGAGAACACACATGGAATCTTACATAATTCTAATTAGTTTTGGGCAATTCTACCGACCACTATCATCTGTGGGCAAAGAGACTCCCGTGTAAACCTCACATACAGTACAAATGAAGAGAATTCTTTCATGTTCACTTATATGGATAGTTTATTAATCTATGTATTAAGGTTCAATGCCTATAAAATGTCAGTATAAGGGATGAATAATCCCTTCCTCACACACATGCTCCAGAGCTTATTTATTTACTTATATATACAAGAAGGTACATTGGGTATATAACAATATATAGCATTGATGTTTTCACATTCTTGCAAAGCCACTAACACGCATAGCGTTTTGGGTAGAGCTATTATATATATATAATTGACTCCCCTCGCAATATATATGTCAGGATACTGTTAATAGAACAATAATAATCAGTAAGAACCTGAATCGTCGCACAGGGGGTGCAATATCACAGGTACAATCAGGTAAATGTTGTGACAGGTAGAACGTGTGTTTACGTTCCTGTGGAGGCACTCGGGCAGCGGTCTAACAGCTGCCCGAGTACCGAGGGCGATCCTACACCGGTCCAGTGGCGGACCCTCATATCTGCACGAGTTCATAGCTCGCAATATGGAGTTATTCAATTACTGTATTTCAAATGCATCAAAGGATCCTGCCACCCCCCTTATTGGACTGAAGGTAAGAATTTGGCTAATTTGAATTTATAACGAAAGATTCTATCAATCTGGTTAACTTTTACATGGTTGATTTTCTGTAGCCTTAGTTTTGTGAATTAATTTTTCATGGTTGTGTTTATTTTTATTTGTTTTCGTGAAATCTACACCAACAGTTCCATCTATCATCATACTATCATGCAAGAAGACCCACACATCTATGGATCATCCAATAAAATAAGCAGATTCCTAGATGTTAAACAATTGCAATAACATAAGCTTTTAAGGGTTGATAGTTTAGTTTAGTTCATTTATTATGCACCCCATACCCATCCCGTGGGCGGTAGTGGAAAGGGTTACAGAGGTACATAATGGGCTCAGGGACTGAACCCCACAATTCATTTAGCTAAGCAAGTTACAATCTTGATGAGCTAGTGTTGATGGATGTTAATCTTCTTGTTTGAGGAGCTGTTCACTTGAGACAGTTAAGCAAGTCCCAGCTGTGTCTGGGTACAAGTGACAGGATGAACAACCCAGCGGGTTTTCTTCCTATTGGGGAGTGTTGTACATGCTGCTATGGCGGTATGTCCACTCACAAGATGAGTGGCGCTGCCCAATAAACTCGCCCCTTGGGGCAAAATTTAAAAATTTAAAACCTGAGTTTAGAGATAACTCTAAAAAAAAATGTCAGAAATATTAACCAACTATGCCCCGTTCGCTAAATGTAGGTAGTAAATGTGGGTGACTGTAACTTTTCTACTGCCAACCACTCCTTTGGGAGGGGGGTGGAGACATGCAAATCAATTTACGAAACTAGGACAGGTTGCTCATCGCATAAGTTATTAAGCTTAGAACCTGCACTAGCGTGGTCGTTCTCGAACCCAGTATTGAAAAAGTACTGTAATATACATTAAACTGAGTAATTAGCTTATCAAGACTAATAAATTCCAACATTATGTTTGTAACTCATCTTCAATGTATGTACCTTTACCTGAATAAAAAATCTAAATCTAAATCTAAATAATTTTCTTACTTCGTTAAAAGAATTTTAAGATTCAGTTCCTGAACCCGTTATTTTCTCTGTAAAAACAGTGGAGGAGTAATTTTCTGTGATTCAAGATCAGCTCTTCAAGCCCTTAAAAACCCAACATGCAAAATAGACACTAGGAATGTTGTAACATCCATTATAAACAACATTATTAATGCAAAGAGCAAGAGTTTCAGTCTCATTTGTATGGACACCATCTCACATAGATGTTGTCCAGCATGACGACACAGACAAGGCAGCTAAATCTGCATGTGATAAGCCTGAAATTGAGTTGGATATGGGCATTCCAATCTTTGCTGTAAAAGCCGCAATATTTCAGGAAATTAGGGAAGACAGAAGAGCAGTTACTGACGCACAATGGCCAGAAAGCACAAGTATAAAGATCTATGACATGTTTAGAACCAAGAATTATTTGTACGGGCAGCATAAAACATCCACTAGACAGTGTGACATTGTAATTGCCTGAATTAGGCTGGGATATCAATATCTATGGCAGGTGGCTGCAGGTAATGAATCTCCCAATGGTGAACATTCTAATTGTAAACTATGTGAACAAGAGCTAGGTCATACTCTCCAACACTATATCTGTAATTGCCCTGTTATAAGTGACTTCAGACCTAATGGTATGAGGTACTTTGAGCTCTGTAATTACCTGATACACTCAGGAATATTGGAAGATAGCCTTGTGCTGCACCTGATTTTGCTAGTGGGGGCTAATAGATCAGCCTTATATTATATGTTCTCACCTGATTTTTAGTCATAGTTGATTTGTTTTTGTATTGAGGCTGGTATTTTCTTCCCTGTATCCATGTATGCCTAACCATCCTGTGATAGGGGGGTAGAAATAGCCTAAGCTACTCTATCCCTTTGAGATGTATTTCTTGCTTATCTCAATAAACATACTTGAACTTGAACTTGTAATATCTCATATTGAATAGGGTGGCAGCACATTGCTATGTATACCTAATTTTGCTAAATAACAAAAATAAAAACTTCTCCACTTAATCTACTACTACTGCCTACAGAATGGATAAGGGTGCATAATAACTGAACTAAACTAAAACAAAATCGCTTCAAATATATGTGTCCAGCTGGAATTTGATATTTTGACTAATGCTAATTATATTTCTATTTTAACTTATAACTATAGCTAATAGGAAGACGGCCATCACATATTACATATCAAATAGATTGCAAATTACAAAGAGGCTACCGGGTACGCACGGGTTCAGGCATCACATGCGGGTACAGCTACACTGTATCTCACGGGTACATACAGGCACCCTACAGGTAGATTAAAATGTGAGAGAGATCTGGCCAAGATCATTACGGGCTCACCATAGTCCGTGCTACATGGACACTTCGTTCTGAGTAGCTAAATCTAAAACAACAACTTCAATCATCAGTTACAGCCCCGCTCCTGTGCCAGGTAAGTCCACTACGGGCTCACCATAGCCCGTGCTACTTTGGAACTTTTGTTCTAAGTTGCTGAATCTAAAATAACACGGCCAAGACGGCAGTATACCAGTGCACAACATACAGCAAAGTTCAGAGTACAGCATGTTGGTTTCCTGTTGTTGGGGGGGCAGGAAGCCTGTACTCAGGCCTATCGGGATTGTTCCTTGGCCATCTATACTGATCTTTCCCAGGATGCAACCCACAACAGTTGTCTAACTCCCAGAAGGACCCAAATGTATTGCTTGGTGTAGAGAGGCATCATGGCTGTATGAGGAAAGGAAACACGCCCAAACGTTTCTGTCCTAGAATTGACATACTGCACTACAGAAGCACAAAAATCATCCCTCACCAATATCTAGCTAGCACCATGATGTGCATTTCAGTTAGGTCACCGCAGGATAATATCATATCAAATAATATCAAATTCAGCTCTCTGACTCCTGAAGAATTTCCTCTCCCAGATAATACCTTGTATCTGGCCTCCTGCTCCCTACACCTGTGTGTGTGTGTGTGTGTGTGTGTGTGTGTGTGTGTGTGTGTGTGTGTGTGTGTGTGTGTGTGTGTGTGTGTGTGTGTGTGTAATTACCTAAGTGTAGTTACAGGATGAGAGCTACGCTCGTGGTGTCCCGTCTTCCCAGCACTCTTTGTCATATAACTCTTTGAAACTACTGACGGTCTTGGCCTCCACCACCTTCTCACTTAACTTGTTCCAACCGTCTACCACTCTGTTTACAAAAGTGAATTTTCGTATATTTCTCCGGCAGCTTTGTTTCGTTAGTTTAAATCTATGACCTCTTGTTCTTGAAGTTCCGGGTCTCAGGAATTCTTCCCTATCAATTTTATCGATTCCTGTTACTATTTTGAATGTAGTGATCATATCACCTCTTTTTCTTCTATCTTCTAGTTTTTGCATGTTTAATGCCTTTAATCTCTCCTCGTAGCTCTTGTCCTTCAGTTCTGGGAGCCACTTAGTGGCATGTCGTTGCACCTTTTCCAGTTTGTTGATGTGCTTCTTAAGATATGGGCACCATACAACCGCTGCATATTCCAGCTTTGGTCTAATAAAAGTCGTGAACAATTTCTTTAGTATTTCTCCATCCATGTATTTAAAAGCAATTCTGAGGTTAGAAAGCGTGGCATAGGCTCCTCGCACAATGTTCTTGATGTGGTCCTCGGGTGACAGTTTTCTATCTAAAACCACCCCTAGATCCTTTTCTTTATCAGAATTCTTTAAAGATTTCTCACATAATTTATAGGTTGTGTGGGGTCATTTGTGTGTGTGTGTGTGTGTGTGTGTGTGTGTGTGTGTGTGTGTGTGTGTGGTGTGTGTGTGTGTGTGTGTGTGTGGTGGTGTGTGTGTGTGTGCGCGCGCTATTCAAGAGATGAGAGAGGGAAGTGGATCATTACAATTGGCCAGAGGACAACCAATGGACAGGCACGCGGTGGTGGTAATTCGATTAAAACGGGACCAAATTAGAAAATTGAATTTCTTTTGATGCCATTAGCGAATATTTCCACCCCTCCCTCACCCCCTTCCCGAGGTAATTTGCAGAATTGTAAAAAAAAATAATTTATGAAAAAACTACGAACCGATAACTCCCAGGGGTATATATAATCAAGCTGGACGCGGAAGTTGGTCAGTTACAGCCCCGCTCCTGTGCCGGGTAAGTTTACTACGGGCTCACCATAGCCCGTGCTACTTGCAACGTTTTGTTGTAGATGAATCTAAAACAACAACAACAGGAAGTTGGTTTACGGGCTATTCATGCCCGTGCCACCTTTTGGGTGGCTTAATCTTTATCAATCAATCAATCGGAAGTTGGTATATTCCAAGGAGTGAAATAATCCTTTCTCACCAGTGTGAGAAAGACACGAGTTTACGGCAACAATCACAATCGTTTTGATGTGGCGCTAATGAACTGAAGGAGCCTCATGTGACATTCGTTTGGTTGAGCACAGAGTGAAGTGGTTGCCGCTGGTGCTAATGTCCTTTGATTACAGGAACATAAACCACTTTCTTCTAACCACAGGAACACTGCAGTTAATGCTACTTGAGGTCTATATTTCCTCTTGCAAGACTACCATTTATTCTCTCTCTCTCTCTCTCTCTCTCTCTCTCTCTCTATATATATATATATATATATATATATATATATATATATATATATATATACATACTCTATATATATATATATATATATATATATATACACACAGAAAGTGAGGCGAATATCTATTTGCTTGCAGGTCTGCCCCTCCCCCCCCCAAGGTTTTAAGCCAGACGCTTGGGACTAGCCACACCCAACTTTGCATGGTGAGTAATGTAGGGTAGATGACCAACAAGGGCGAGTAGCAGTAGGGGCCCCTTTGGTCCAATTTAAAGGCGGTCGGCTCCTATGGTGACCCTTCTCTCTCCAAGTAGTCAATGGAAAAAAAAGTAGTTACCAGAGTCCTTAGAATTTCTAGACTTTACCCCCACCATTCTTTACCTGTATTTAGTGCAGACTACTGATCACATTCCCCTGTACGACTAACCATCCTGTGTGATGATGGGGATTTTAACATCACGTAGCTAGTTTTGTGACACGCTATGTACTCCCTCTTCATATAGTCTAGGGCAACTGCACATTTACCTAAATGTGTTAATTAAACAAAGTAATAGAGAAAATGTATTATAGAGCAAGGAGGCATAATAATGGGGTGGGGTGTCGACCCCTCATGGTGCGCCGCGGGTCCACCCGTTACAGGTTAGCCCACACTCACAACTCCTAATTGGGTTGATCCATGTACCGCTGGGTACAGTATTTTTCAGTTTTTATAAAATATAGTTAATTATGATCCCATATTTATGTAGAATTATTATTTTAATTGTAGTAAAAACTAAAAGTATTAATTCCATTATTAACAGCAAAATCAGGAAATATACATTTGATCAATTCTTGTTGTATACAAAACACTGAGATATCCTTAAAGGCTGTCGTATCAAGGCAGTGTACATACAACATATTCATCTAAGCTTATGAAGAACAGCTAAAAAAGAAATAAGGAAGGGAAATATCAATCCATCTTCTCAATAGGAAGTCGAACAGGGGATTCGGTTCAGGCTGCTCAGTAGCCTAGCAGAACCACTGGAACTGAAAAGATGGAACACTCCTGGTCTTGAACCAGAAGAGGTACAGGTACAGAGGTACCTCTGGGCTGTGGTACAGTAGCAAATCACTCTTCCCCACCACGGGGTAAGGGCGGAAGATGAAGCGATAGTCCAGTAGTAGAGAGAGAGAGAGAGGACTAAAATCTCCCACCAGGAGCAACATCAGCCTAAAAGAGGGCTGTAGGGCGGAGGGCCGGCCCTGCTCCCGCCTGCAGCAGAGGCATGCACAAACAACACGGGCGTTTCCAGAATTCCTTTGTAAGCGCAGATCGAGGGATTTACATTTCCTTTACAGAGGCTCCATCCGTCAACAAAGCAAGACAGGCGAGGCATCAGCAAACATCCCAATTGTCAGGGGCAAGCGGTGCACGGCAAGAGGCTCTCATCTGGCAACTCTCCGTTGCACGTGGCAAAAGTGGAGGTGTGTGTGTACTTACCTAGTTGTGTTTGCGGGGGTTGAGCTCTGGCTCTTTGGTCCCGCCTCTCAACCGTCAATCAACAGGTGTACAGACTTCTGAGCCTATTGGGCTCTATCATATCTACACTTGAAACTGTGTATGGAGTCAGCCTCCACCACATTACTTCCTAATGCATTCCATTTGTCAACACTCTGACACAAAAAAGTTCTTTCTAATATCTCTGTGGCTCATTTGGGCACTCAGTTTCCACCTGTGTCCCCTTGTGCGTGTGCCCCTTGTGTTAAATAGCCTGTCTTTATCTACCCTATCAATTCCTTCAGAATCTTGAATGTGGTGATCATGTCCCCCCTAACTCTTCTGTCATGTGTGTGTGTGTGTGCGTGTGAGGGTGTGCTCGCGATCAGTAGTCTGTACTGGCGGAGTTTGGCTGCATTATGAAGATAAAAAACGAGAATGAATAAAGTGATTGCAATTCTGCAGGTACCTCATGTCGGCAGGTGTGAAGGCTCTAATGACCGGACAATCAATAATGTAGTGTGTGAGGTCATGACCCTGTGAGCAGGAACTCAGAGTTTGAGAAGCAGAGCTCGGTAAGTTATAAAAATAAAGTCTAGGATCTGCCAACGCCAACCATGCCTCCATAGGAAGCCATGACATCATTTCAACTATATCAAGTGTAAAATAAATCAAACTGTTTACGGGTTACCGGAGACCGGACACAATATCACCAGTTTCCCCCAAGGCCGGACATGGGAGAAATAAAGCCTATTCAAATACGAAATTAAAAAAAAACTTTGGAGTATATATATTACCACCCCAACATGTCACCAGATTTGTTAAAATATATATATAAATATATACACACTTTTATATTACGGTAAAAGTGACCATGAATCAGAACAAGATCGACTAATCCCCTGGCGGTCAGTAGGTGAATAGCGGGCAAACCGTCCGTGACGCGGACAAAGGAAACTCAATAAAGTGGGAATCCCAGACACCCGCTCCCGCCCTGGTCCTGATGCATCATGGGAACGATGCAAATGTCGGCGGATGAACAAGGGAATGACATATGGGGTAATTCTCGCTGGCAGACGTACTCAGAGCGAGGGCAATCTCCGGCCCCAGTGGTGGTCTAGGGTATGTGGAGTGGAAGTGGTGTATAGGTGGAGTGTAGGTGGTGTGAGCTGCCTTCTGGTGGAGTGAAGGGTGTGTGAGCTGCCTTCTGGTGGAGTGAGGGTGTGTGAGCTGCCTTCTGGTGGAGTGAAGGGTGTGTGAGCTGCCTTCTGGTGGTGGTGTAGGGTGTGTGAGCTGCCTTCTGGTGGTGTGGAGGGTGTGTGAGCTGCCTTCTGGTGGTGGTGTAGGGTGTGTGAGCTGCCTTCTGGTGGTGGTGTAGGGTGTGTGAGCTGCCTTCTGGTGGTGGTGTAGGGTGTGTGAGCTGCCTTCTGGTGGTGTGGAGGGTGTGTGAGCTGCCTTCTGGTGGTGGTGTAGGGTGTGTGAGCTGCCTTCTGGTGGTGGTGTAGGGTGTGTGAGCTGCCTTCTGGTGGTGTGGAGGGTGTGTGAGCTGCCTTCTGGTGGAGTGTAGGGTGTGTGAGCTGCCTTCTGGTGGTGTGTAAGGTGTGTGGGCTGCCTTCTGGTGGTGTGTAAGGTGTGTGGGCTGCCTTCTGGTGGTGTGTAAGGTGTGTGGGCTGCCTTCTGGTGGTGTGTAAGGTGTGTGGGCTGCCTTCTGGTGGTGTGCAGGATGTGTGAGCTGCCTTCTGGCGGTGTGTAGGGTGTGTGAGCTGCCTTCTGGCGGTGTGTAGGGTGTGTGAGCTGCCTTCTGCTGGTGTGTAAGGTGTGTGGGCTGCCTTCTGCTGGTGTATAGGGTGTGTGAGCTGCCTTCTGGTGGAGTGTAGGGTGTGTGAGCTGCCTTCTGGTGGTGTGTAGGGTGTGTGGGCTGCCTTCTGGTGGTGTGTAGGGTGTGTGGGCTGCCTTCTGGTGGTGTGTAGGGTGTGTGGCTGCCTTCTGGTGGTGTGCAGGATGTGTGAGCTGCCTTCTGGCGGTGTGTTGGGTGTGTGAGCTGCCTTCTGCTGGTGTGTAAGGTGTGTGGGCTGCCTTCTGATGGTGTGTAGCGTGTGTGAGCTGCCTTCTGGTCGTGTGAAGCGTGTGTGGGCTGCCTTCTGCTGATCTTGGTGCTGGTGGTGGTAGTGGTGGTGCTGGTGGTAGTGGTGGTGGTGCTGGTGGTGATAGTGGTGATAGTGGTGGTGCTGGCGGTAGTGACGACGATGGTGGTGCTGGTGGTGGGGGGATGTGTGGGGAGGGGGTGGTGTGAGAGAGAGAGCTGCCGTTGCTGCTGTTGTTGACTCAGTCAACTGTTCATGTGTTTTGATCAGCCAGGCTGTTGTTGAGCGGCGCTCAATAACAGTGTGTTTTGGTGCAGCGTCTGAAGCAAACGTCCCAGATTACTTTAATTAAGGAGACTCACACAGATCCTGTGAAGGCAGATGTTCACCCATACACCAACACATACACCACAGTACACACTCCCACTCTCAACGGGAGCCTCAACGGGTGTCTCAACGGAAGTCTCAACAAGAGTGTTAACAGGAGTCTCAACGGAAGTGTTAACGGGAGCCTCAACGGAAGTCTCAACAAGTGTTAACGGGAGTCTCAACGGAAGAACCGTTAGCAAGTATAGAACGGCACAGTGGATGGCTCAGTCGGCTGACACTTAGATCCCAAGTTCGACTCTCAGGCAAGAATGGGGGAGGGGGGGCGGAGACTTTTGGGCACGTGTCATGACACCTGATGCCTCTCTTTACCTAGCAATAACCGTAACAAATGTATTTTACTAAGTATAGTAAACGCTCATAAACATTATCTGTTTTCTACGCATCACACTCGATACGGTTAGGTTAGGTTGGGTTGCTTGGGTTCGCACGTTTCTGGTTAGGTTAGTAGGTTGGATTTTGTACGGAGAAGCAAATCAAGACCGGGGTTGTGGGTCCCTGGCACCGTCCTCCTAAGATTCCCAACGTCAAGAAAGTGTCGTACTAAAGTGCCTCCCTTATCCTAACACTGGCCAGAGGACCCAAAACAGAAAACGGGACAGTATGTCAATTTCGCGCGAGCCGCGGCTATTTCTAGTACGACGATTTTCAGCCTTAGGTATAGAGTATACGTCAACAAATGCGACGTTCTATTAGGAGGATGGGTTGTGCCAGCACCAACAACCTGGTAAACCCAAGGAACGTCACGGGGCAACGTCTTCATCGGTCAGCCTGCCTACATCTCTCATTTTTCCTCTCGTATTATTTCCCCAATACATCCTTCCTGCTCTCCTTCCATCTTTTATATCGTTCTCCTTCTCCCTTCTATCACTCTCCTTCTCCTCTCTCTCCTCTCTCTCCCTCCCTCCCTCCTCCCTCCCTCCCTCCCTCCCTCCCTCCCTCCCTTCCTTCCCTCCTTTTCTCCTTCACCCGATTAGAAAATAAGACAATTCCTATTCTCCCAGTCGGAAAGGTCTTCTCCGCCAGTAATCACATTCTCCGCCAAGACACGACATTTTTACCTCTGTTAATTTACTTCAGTAATTTGTCCGGGTAAAAAACCCACTTCCGTACTCGTTTTTATTCCACATCTTGAGCAGGGGCAACGTGTGTGTGTGTGTGTGTGTGTGTGTGTGTGAGGTGTGTGTGTGTGTGTGTGTGTGTGTGTGTGTGTGTTGTGTGTGTGTGTGTGTGTGTGTGTGTGTGTGTGTGTACATGTGTGTGATCTATCAAGGAGAGCTAATCAACAATTTAGGATTCGTATCTTCGAGTCCTAAATCGTCAAGGTCTTCCCCAAGAGATGCAATAGATAACTGCCAGATGCTTGAAGTATACCTAGAGTATTCCTGGAGTATACGTAGAGTATACCTGGAGTACACCTAAAGTATATCTATGTGTATAATCGAATGTGATGTGTAAAACAGAAAATTAACAGCAATAAATTCAGTAATATTTGCAATGACTATAACAGCAGATCTGAAACCGTTAAAACAAGGTAAACAATTTTTTTGTACAGCAAAGTTGTAAATGATGTTGTGCCATTTTGTTTATAAATCTCCAGAATCACAACTCTTTTAACAACAAAATTATGTGTCTTTTCGCGCCAAAATCACTATTCGCGCCAAAATTACTGTTAACGTCTCGCATATCTGGTTCTCTCGTCTGGCTTTCAATATCTGTGTAGTAAATCATTGCTTACCTAGCAAAATATTTGTTCATTTTCATAAAATATTGTTGTTTAAATCACGTAAAATAACCTTCGCATCAAAAACGCTATCGTGACCAAAAACACTATATCTTGCTCCCAAAAATCAATACCGAAGACCTAAAAACGACTACCGAAAACCCAAAAATAACTATCGTACATCCCAAAACGACTTCCGTTCATCCAAAAATAACTACCATACACAACAAAATCATTACCGTACACCCCAAAATCCCCTCCCATAAACCCAAAAATCTCTACCGTACACCCAAAATCCCCTCCCATAAACCCAAAAATCTCTACCG
>WNGS01005451.1:8149769-8168052 GCA_020271785.1 Procambarus virginalis
ATATAGATATCATGTCTGTGAAGGAAAAAACATGATTGCTCGAAAAGCTGTGTTTTTCATGTGAGAAGTCTTCGAAACCTCTTTACCGATTGCTTTGAAATTTTGACACAACGTTGCATTCGAATAGGTGCGTCTTTTTAATACCTACTTTATACATGCCTCACCTGTGACAGGAAAAAAACATGTTTTAAAAAAACAAAACAGCGCCATCTGTTGAACGTAAGAGCAACACACAGCTGTAATCTCCGAAAGTTCTTCACTGATTGCTTTGAAATTTTGACACAACGTTCCATTCGAATACGCGCATGTTTTTATATCCCTACTATATAGATGCCACCCCTGTGACAGGTAAAAACATGCAAATTTTGAAAAACAGCACCATCTGTGCACATAAGACAAACACATGCTATACTAAATGTGATATGATCCATTTCAATGTTTCCGATTTCATTGATAAATTTAATTTTCATAAATTTTGATTATTTTCATTTTGATTTAATTATTTTGTGGATGTTGCGTTGGAATTGAGCTGTTTTGTTTACCATATCGTTCATTTCTGAGTATAGTTTATTTTTGTATTTTTTCATTATTTTTCCATTTCGTTTTTGAACTGTTTTTCTTATACTTCAGTGATGGGAACAGCTGGGGCCAGATTCACGATGCAGTTACGCAAGTACTTACGAACGTGTACATCGTTCCTCAATCTTGTCGGCTTTGGTTACATTATTAACCAAAGCCATCAAAGCCATTTTCATACATGAAAACTTGATTGGCAAGTTTTCAAGTATGAAAACTTGCCAATCAACTGTTGTTATTGTTATAACAGCCTCCTGGTGCTTCGAAGCTCATTAATTGTTTATAATTGTAAACAAAGCTGCCAAAGATGAGAAAAGATGTACTGTACAGGTTTGTAAGTGTTTGCGTAACTTCTTCGTGAATCTAGCCCAGATCATTTGATGTTCCCAATTTTCTGGTGGAACATCAGATCATTTGATCATCAGACGAGGGAGTGGGGAATGGTGGGAAGGACGAGGGGATGGAAGTGGGAGATGGTGGGGAGGACGAGGGGACGGGGTATGGGAGATAGTGGAGAGGACGAGGGGATGGTGGAGTGGGGAATGGTTAGGAGGACGAGGGGATGATGGGGAGGAAAAAGAGATGAGGGAGTGAGGAATGGTTGGGAGGACGAGGGGACAGGGGAGTGAGGAATGGTTGGGAGAACGAAGGGACGGGGAGGGGGGAATGGTGGGGAGGACTGGGAGACGGGAAGGTTGCTGTGGCTCAGCAACGTATCATGCATTGCTGAGCCACAGCAACGTGTGGCCGTGTACAGCTAGTAAATAATAAACAATAATAATAATAATAATAATAATAATAATAATAATAATAATAATAATAATAATAATATCACAATTCTTAACCCCTGCACTGCGCAAAGCGCCTTTAGGCGCTCTTGAGAGTTGTGCTATTTTTTTTTATTTGGCTATATTTTAATGTTTTCATTACTCTTGTGTTTTTAAATGAAAATAGTTGAGTTGGAAACAGTTTGACATTAATTTTACCTGAATATTTATATAAACAACAAAATATGTCCTTGACAATTGCCCCAAGAGTTTTTGCCGAAACCAGGTGCGCAGTGCATGGGTTAAATAGAAAATACTAATGTTAAGTTTGACCTAAACCCAATTTGTTTTTACCAGTTTTTCATGGCATAAGATCTATTTTTGTTTTTAATTAACTTTAGTAAGAGAACTTATATTACAGGTGCCAACACTTAATAATTGGAACTGTTCCGAGGATGATATAATTGCTCAACTGCTTCACCAGTTATTACAACTATACAAAAAGTACCAGGTAAGGGAAAAGAGATACAGTCTCCTAATACTATTCAGCTTGGCTGTTCCCTAAAGCATGATCCATTCTACTTCCAGAGGAATGGATCATATGAGTCAGGGCAGGGAAACATTCTGTACTGGCATAAGAGATAACTGTGTCAGGTCATACCAGTGCTAGTTCATCATACATATTTAGGCATTTCAAACTATTTTGGCCAACATGAACTGTCAGTACTCTTACAAAGTGTCTATTAGTCACCTGGCTGCTGCTCTGACTGCTATCAAATGGTAGCTTCCATGTCAATATCAGATCCCATGCATCAAGCCCAATCACATTCTTCCTCACTGGTCTCCATGACAGAGGGGCAGGCTCACTAGACTGAATTCATTTCAGGGATTTTTGTATCCTTAGAGACTTAGTATTTCTTGCTATAGCAGTACCAGTATATTTATTATATTGATAGCTTCTGATGTGTGCACAGAAAACTATATTTCCTGTCTCTTGTCTTAACATACTAGCAACCCAGAGTTACATTTTATGTTTCAGTTCAGTTTGTGCATCAGCAGTGGTTCCTTCTGAAGTATTTCCCACTACATTTCCCCCTCATCTGTTTACTTTGGGACTAGGGCTTGGCTACGTTCTACGGAGCTAGTTGTACAGGATTCAGTTTTGGTCAATCGATAAATCTTACCTTTGAACTCGGGCCTTACCCTTACCAGTCATGGCTGGTCTCGAGACTATTGCAAGTTTCTACAGATTGTTTGCCACTTGATACTATTTGCCTTCATTCTTCTTCTTGAATCCCTGATTCCTGTCTTCATAATTTTTATATTTGTCAATCAGAATGTGACTGGGCTGAAGACAGAGGTCTGTGTGTGTCAGCATGGATGCTCTCATCCTGTAGCAATTAGGGGTAGTGGGAGGGTGGCAAGAGTGCTATAGATCTTTATTTGTGATCGTAAATAGTAATAATAATAATATAATATAATAATAATAATAATAATAATTTATTATTATTATTATTGCTATTATTTATTCAAACAATATACAATACATTGAACATGTTAATGTGGTTACACAGTAAATTAATTGAATATTATATAAAGCTGCTTGATACACACAGCACTTCATAGCACTGGTATATCAACAGGGACATTTGAAAAGATCTCTGTTGTGTGTTGTAGAATGTAGTTTTTCCCTGACTATCACAATCCGCTCCATTGGAACAGGATGGATCTTGCCTTATGGAGTATAAGGAGTGTTGTACCCAGGAGGAACTTTTTCACATTGTTGAAACCTGTTTTCTGTATAAAAATGCCTACTTGTTGTTCAGTAATTTATTTCAAAACTCATATTCCTCTATAAAAGCAAATACCCTTACTGTATTTTGTATTCTCTCTCTCTCTCCTCTTTCTAGCATACTAGCTTCCATCAAAGAGACATTCCACTAGTTTTTCCCAGGTGCATTATTCATTTGACTTTAATAGCTATTATCTATTATGTAATCTTTTTAATAAGAAAAGTTTTATTTGCCTAGTGAGATAGGGGCTTATCATATTTGGTCTGTCATTTGTTCAATTTGTAGATGAATACATTTCTATTTGATATTTTCTTATACTCTTTTATAGTACAGTATTAAGTATGCTTTTTGCAGTTTAAAATAAAATTGCAGTATACTAAATCAAAAGATAAAAACATAGTTATTTTAATTTACTGTACTTGAATATATATTCCAAGCCCTGCTTTTGTGCACTGCTCAAAATGCTTGCTTTTGCTTATCATTCAAAAGTCCAGCTTTTTCGTATTGCTCAGAAGGCCTGCTTACGCCTACTGGTCAAAAATCCTGCTTTTGCGTACTGCCCAGAAGTTCTGCCTTGCATACATCTCAGATGCCCTGCTTTTGCATACTTTTCAGAAGCCCTGCTTTTGTGTACTGTTCAGAAGTCCTGCTTTTGTGTACTGCTCAGAGGTCCTGTTTCCTGAGAGGGAAAGGATATCGGTAGTACAGTCGGGTTCGTTCTCGACACACAATCAAGAATTCCGGGTTCGATTCTCGGGCGGGACAGAAGTGGTTGGGCACATTTCCTTTCACTTTAATGCCTATGTTCACCTAGCAGTGAGTAGGTACTCTGGAGTTAGTCAGCTTGTTGTGGGGTTATATCCTGGGCGGGATCAATAATTCGGCCTTGGGGGAGAACCTCGATAAAAGACAAAACATTTATGAATACACCCTGGCTTCCTGTCCCCCGAAACAATGAACTTATTTTACAGGTATTTTGTGTACTGCTCAGAGGTCCTGCTTTTGTGCACTGCTCAGAAGTTCTGCTAGTGTGTACTGCTCATTGTAATGGCGTTATTTAAATTGTTAGTTAATATTACTGGCTCATTTCATTATATTTTTTGTTATTAATAAAATATTAATATTAGCTATAAAAAGGTAATAATCCAAATTTTTTAATATTGGTAGATTTTGGCACCCTGGATTTTGAATTTTCTTTCTTGAATAACATTTGAATTATGATGATGAAAAATTAATAACTGATTAAAGAAATCCTTCTGAGCTATCATATTCAGCTGCTTCCGAAAATAGGATGTGTCCAGAGAACTGGATCATGCTACAGGAAACTTTCAAGCAGGGTTACTATGGGTGCTAGGGAGTCACTGGAGAACATGTGATCCAGCCCGGGACAGAAGTCTTTGCCCTATGCCGAGGATCCCAGGTTCGTTCCATGGACTGGACACGAGTTATTGGTCACGTTTCGTTTTATCTAAATGCCTCTGTTCACCCAGCAGTAAATAGGCTCCTAGGAGTTAGGCAACTGTCATGGGTTGCATCCTGAGAAAGGTCAGTAGTTAACCTAGGGGGAGAATGGGGGGGAACTTGATAAGTCTAAAGCACAGGCTTCTTGTTCTCAACACAGGATTAGTCATAAAACTGCCCTATCATTTGATTTACTGAATATTGCAGCCCACATCTGTCAATGATATCATTTGTTTGTCTGTCTTCTGAATGCTCCTTAGATTATCCATTTTTACTGCTCTAATTATAATGGTTTAGACTTATCGGAAATAATTTTGCAGCTGGAGAAGCTTGAAGATGATGATGTTCTACAGTTTGAGTACCAGTCTCTCTTGAAGACTCTTCAAATTGGGGAAGGTGATATTGAGGTAAGTTTCCATAATTGTTGCTAAACAAAAGGTGAATGCATCTTTGTGTTCTTATATTTATCAGTAGTGTCAATGCTAATGGTACTTCAGTTATCATCTAATGCTATTTTACTTTTCTCTCCTTTGGGGTGCAATGTGTATTCATGCTACCCTTATATGCATATATGTGATTTTGCTTTGCATAAGTTAACATTGTTTTGGGGAATTTCTCTAATGAGTATTTACACTATAAATAATTTGAAGATATAATCAGGCCAGCTGAAAAGTATCGTTTGCATGCATCATGTAAAATGCTAAGATACAGTAATGCTTTACAGATTTCAGTGAGTGGTGCAGGACATCGTGCTTCATCCCTCTTGGTACGCCTGCCATTGAGTTTACAGGATGTACCACCAGTTTTGATTGATGCTAACCCAGGCTCAGCAACTAGTCTTCTTCAAGTGACCTTTCAAGGTGTAAGTATACAAACTTCAACTCCAGCATGATCATTATTAGTAATGGTAATGTCTTCTCACAGACATAATAATATAGGATAAAAACCCACACTTGCGTACTGTATTTGTGAAATTTATGTAAGGAATTTACAACAAGTCTTTTGCACTCTCCTGAGTGCTTTATCACACCCTGATAAAGCACTCAGGAGAGTGCAAAAGGCTTGGTGTAAATTCCTTACATAAATTTCACAAATACACAAGTGTGGGTTTTTATCCTATTATCATTATTATCCCCATTTAAGGTCATTACAGTTTTTCTTGGTGTAAATTCCTTACAGAAATTTCACAAGTACACAAGCGTGGGTTTTTATCCTATTAATATTATCCCCATTTATGGCCCTTACAGTTTTTCTCGCCAGGTTTAACTACAGTTACCTCCCTGTTGTACATGACAGGATTTAATGATGACTGCTATTACATGACGACTGAAGAATAATTTTAACCATTTATTGAACCAATGCAATTGTATGGGCTAATTGTTTCAATCTGTCCTTACACAATGCAGTGCAATTCTGATGTTATTAACCACAGTATCAAAATTCCTGTGCTTGAGTGACATTAAAAGCACTTTAATATTGTCGATTCATTAGATTACTGAAATGATCACCAACTTCAGCAGATTAGTTCAGTCTGTTATGTGGCTGGTTCGATCTCCTCGAGTCTTCACGTTTTGTCTTTCTGACTCGAGTCTCTACCACTTGTATGGTGAGCAGGTGGCTTCGTTGATGATGTCCCACCTGCTGCTTCATCTCGGCGTCAGTATGAAGTTTCCTGGCGGTCCTTCCGGTATTTCTTGTCCCTTCTTCAGTTTACTTCGGTTTCTGTTTGGGTTGTTTTGTTCGTCCACTCTTAGTTGTTCCAGGACCGTCATCTTAAGCCGAATACTGTTGCCTCGTATTGTGTGGCATTGGCGGAGCCACTGCAGCTTGAGTTCTGCATTGATGTTACGTTTGAACTGTTCCGCAAGCTGTCTTGGGCGTTATTTCACCTCCGGCCTGCTCATGCGCCGCCTGAGCCGTCGTGGTCCTTGGATCGGGTGCTCTCTTTTTCTCTCTCTCCTCGGTTTGTGGTGGTCCCTTCGGTTCAGGGATGTTTCTCCAAGGCTCTTTTCCTGTTGGCATTGACCTCTCGGGGGTCGGGTTGGGGAGCTTCATGCTCTCCTCTGGCACAGGGGTTTCTGCTCTTTTGGTCCTGTTGGTAGGTTTGTTCGTTTGCAGCTGTCTCCTTTTCTGGCGAAGAATGAGATTGCTGCTTTCTGGAGGAGTCCTTGGGTTGTTGATGCTTGGTTGGTTAAGCCGGGGATGCATCATGTGTTGTGTCTGGTTGCAGCTCTCAGCCGTTACCTGCGTGCCACGGCCTCTGGCTGGGGATGCGCTTTGGGTTGACCCTGTTTCCCTTCTTCTCTGTTCCAGGGTTCAGGTCTCCCAGGCTGTCCTCAGGGTTATTCGGTCCAGCCAGCCTGCAGTCTTATCCCCGTGCCCACAACGTTCGTCAGATTGCTGCACTGGCTGCCATCTTCGGTAATATGTCTTGGGCTGACATTCGGGCGTGGGGCTTTTTTAGGTTGAACAGGATCCTGGCTGCTCGTTACCTTGTCAATATTCCTGGGCCTAGTCGGGCATGTGTTGCGTTGGGTCTGCGGTTGCAGCCAGTTGTCTCGACTTCGAGTTGAGGAGTGAGTGCCGACTGCCTCCTGGGTAAGTCCCTCTTGTTTTTTTCTTTGAATAAGTAGTTCTGGGGAGCCAAAGGGGCTCCCTTCAGAAAAACCAGCATTGAATGTAATGTAACACCATTATCTGGGTGAGACCTGGAGGCTCTCTACCAACCCTCCCTCCCGCTAGGGGGCGGTTTTTGACATCCAGCTTCAGAACTGCAGGGTGGATAGCCGGCGCGGGGGTCTGGGGTTACTCCTTCCCCTCCCAGGGAGGGGAGAGCTGCGCAGGCAGTAGTGTGGCGACGTGTGACATCATGCTCATTTGATAGTTTTCATTTAGGGAGTTCTGTCCACTAGTTCGGCTTTCAGTAGCAATTTCTTAACCAGAATAGGGGTTTGTTTTGGGGCGTTTACCTTTCTGGGTGCCTGACCCAGTCAATGGCAGACATAGAATGCTTCCAACCACACAGGGGTTTCTATAGGCCATTGCTCCTCGTGCCTCTCTGAGGGGGCCTGGCTCTGGCTCGTGGTTCCCGGTAGGCCTAAGAACTACTCGCTTGACAGATGCCAGGGTTTAATACATCCATATCAGCCCGGTTAACTCCGGGGAGCCTCCGGGTCTCACCCTGAACATGGCATTTCGTTACATTCAATGCTTTTTTTATATTGGCTTTATTTTTTTTTTTTTTTTTTATTCTTTTTCATTTGTCATTAAATTTCTTTGCAGACTGAGGGAGTGTTTGTTCCGAGGCTGCATCTATCACCACGTGTTGAATTGCTCATTGGAGGTGCAAACTCTTTAGCACTTCCAAATGTTCCTCCTGGTACTTGCCTAATTGATTATGTAGAAAGGGTGTTAGAACTCCTGGAAGAAAAGGTGCGAAAATCTGTGCTATGTTTTGAAACGAGAAAGCAGTTCGTTGCTCAGGTAAGTGCAAGTTTTGCAATCTTAGATTAATCCAAGTTGGTGTGTATAGTCAGATTTGGCATATTTGATTAGGAGTAGCTATATTCACCTAGTTGTGCTTGCTGCGGTTGAGCTCTGGCTGTTTAGGGCCACCTCTCAACTGTCAATCAAAAAAAAAAATTTCCATCCCCCCCCCCAGGAAGCAGCCCGTAGCAGCTGTCTAACTCCCAGGTACCTATTTACTGCTAGGTGAACAGGTGCATCAGGGTGAAAGAAACTATGCCCATTTGTTTCCGCCATCACAGGGGATTTATCCCGGACCCTAGGATCACGAGTCCCAAGTGCTGTCCACTCAGCCACCAGACCTCTTAGATATTTATTATCTAAGTTTTAATGTTATAATAAATTATACTAAATTATAATAAATATAATAATAAATGTATAATAAATATACTTAATAATATATTAAATATAATATAATAATAAATATCTATTATAAATTATATTATCCAGGCCCCTTAGATATATAGATAGCTGTATTTATTAAGTGTTATTAGTTCTGACATATTTAAAAAAAATTAATGTGATAGCTAAATGCTGTGTAATCTTGTGAAAGAGTCACAAGCTCTGCTTGGTATGTGTTGGCTGCTGCTGGGGCTCAGACTTGAAACTTAATTATGGACAGGAGGAGATTTTTGTAATTTGTTATTTTTATTTGTATTTATTTATTATACATGCAAGAGTTATTACATTTTTGTACAGCCACTAGCATGCGTAGCATTTTGGACAGATTCTTAATCCTAATATTTCCTGGAATATGACCCACCAAATCATTTAACCACTGTGCTGCTCAGGCTCCAATATATGGCCTTCCCCCCCCTGTGCGCAGGAAATAAATTCTTGCCAAAAAATTTCTTTGTTTTTGAAAATGTTAAATACCTTTCCCTGATCACAGTTATGCAAAAAAATTGAAATTGTACTTACAATGGGGTCCGGAAAATGGTGTGTGACGTCATGATTTGGTTGTCGCCCGTGACGTAGACTCCCTGGGCCAGTCGCCTGCCAGCTTCAACGTGCGCAGTTGCAACAAATAATTTTTTGTTAATTTTTTGCGTACATTTCCAAATACATTTGTTTTGCTTTTTCTTGCCAATCCTATGTATAATGAACACGTATACAGTATTATGGCAGTAGAACATCCGTACTGTCCCAAGACACTGTTACATACATCACAAATGTGTTTAACCTTAACGGCTTCATATATCCAATTTTCATGTGCAAGATGAGGAGTCACAATAACATGGCTGAAATATGTTGACCAAACACACACTAGAAAAGTAAGGGACGACGACGTTTCGGTCCATCGTTAGACCATTCACAAGTCGATTGTGATTGAGGAACATAAGATTACACGCATTTAGCCATCAATTCATTTTTTTTTTAAATGTCAGAACTAATTACCACTTAACACTTTCACCGGCGGGATAACTCAGCATTGAGTCCTCCGCAAAATAGGGGCAAGTCCGGCGAGGACTCGCATTGCAGTCCTAAGTGCGGCAACAGTATCGTTTTTTTCGGGAAGGTCTTGCTGCGGCTTTTGGACTTCATATGCATATACTCTTGTAGGCATTTCATTGTGATACATTGATACCAATGTCCTAGGACCAGAATTGAGGTAACAAAGTTGAAAACAGAATACCCATTTTATTGCTCTTTATTAGCGCTCACGGGTGTAACGCTCTGTCACTTTCCCTGCTTGTTGTGGATGGTACGCCGGGCTTTTGGACTTATATTGCATACTCGTAGGGAATTCTATTGCGAAGACAATGATACCAAAATGAAAAGACTTAAGACAGAATTGAGATGTCCAAAATGAAGAGTGTACACATTTTATTGCTCTGGCTCGCTCCCAGTAACACGCTCTCACTTTCTCTCACTTTCGGCCGGGCTTTTGGGCTTATATGCATTTAGTCCTGTAGAGAATTCTATTGCAAACACATTGATACCAAATTGAAAAACCTAGGACGAGAATTGAGATGACAAAGTTGAAAAGAATATTCACTTTTTCACTAGTGAGAAGTGCCTTGGGGTGGCACAGCACTCTCTTTCTTGTAACTGGCGGCTTGTTTTCATCATGTCAGCGGATGGCATCGCTGTGTTTTTTATATTATATGCATATAACCTGTTGGAGTTCTATTGCGAACACATGATACCAAAATGAAAGACCTAGGACGAGAATTAAGTTGACAAACTGAAGGTGTAAACATTTTATCACTCTTGTGCGCTCACCGGGTAACTTTCTCTCACTTTCTCTGTTAGTTGTGGATGGTAATCCAGGCTTTTGGAGTTTATATGCATTTATTCCTGTAGAGAATTCTATTGCGAACATATTGGTACCAAATTGAATATCTTAGGATGAGAATTGAGCTAACAAAGTTGAAAAGATTATACACTTTTCAGAATTTACCGCACTCTCCCTTGCGCTGCCCCGCGGAACGCCCAAGCCCACCTGGGGTAGTGGGAGGTCCCGGGCCCGTGTGCAAAAGTGTTAATAATGGTCCAGGACGGACCGAACATTGTCATCCCTTTACTTTCTAGTGTGTGGTTTGGTCAATGTTTCATATTCATTTATGTATTTTACAACATATTTACACACTATACACTCTCACACACTATATACACGCATCATCAGCACACCCAGAACTCCGCGGTTTGTGCTGCCACACCTAACCAGCCCTCCCTCACTCTCCAACACCTACGCTACGAGTATGACGCCACCTCCCTCACCAAAATGGCTCCTCCCAACTACTCCTGTTGCTGTTATTACACTATATACACACATTGTATATACCCTGACATATGTGTTCGCCATAGCGAACCACTAAGCTAGTGTGGCAAAGCACAAACAAGAGTGGCGCCACACACAGTGATGCTACCTCAATTCCCCCCTCCCCTCACAAAAATTCCTCCTCCACAATGCTACACATACATATGAACATGGGTATATACACACACATTGTATATACCCATGTACATATGTGTTCACCATAGCGAACCACTAAGCTAGTATGATGAGCAAAACAAGAGTGGCTGCCACACACAGTGACGCTATCTCGATTCCCTTCCTCCCACAATACTACGCACAGTGCTAATTATCACCACAATCCTGCTGTTGTCACAATCCTGGTCACTAAATTCTGTAGATGAATAATTGACAACAAGTTTATTTTGTAAAGGAACATACGAAGTCGTTTGAAAATTCCTAGATGGACAAAATAATGCTGTGGTGCTGTGGCTAGTGCTGTGAACGTCGTGAACAGCATTGATTCACTGATATTTGAACATTGTACACAGTCATTATCACACTCAATCTCTTCTGTAATACTATCATGGCTAAATAATACCAGTTACATATATATTTTTGACATTATTAGGCAATGCTGTGGCCACAAACTGTGCTCACAGCAGTGCTGTGAGCTCATGTGCGTGCGCCAGCCTTGGTTGCTCACTCATTACTGAGGCTCTCACACCCGGAATGTTGCCCATGACTCTTTTAAAAATGACATCTGTTTACAAGAGCCCTGAGGAAGCTGATGTAAACCCCATGTAGCCGTGGGAGTTTTGAATCATACGTTATACCTATAAGATCCCGGAAGCGCGTCACCCCCTACCCCTGTCAGGCGTCTGGAGGCGCATTGTGCGGTTCAGTGGTTAACAACCAGGTACCCATTTTACTGTTGGGTAAACAGAGGCTACAGTTAAGAATTGGCACCCAGTAAATCTTTCCTAACCAGGATATGAACCCAGGCCAAAGCACTTGCAAAATGCCAGGCTAACTGTGGCCATCTAAAAGAGATCATTTGCTGATAACACTATGAAGCAGGTAATATTGTGATTGTTGTTTTCTCTACACTCCTACTCAGTAGCCCTTCCTTAGGTACAATTCTGCAGTCACAGCAGGAAGTGAAGCATACAGGCATGCAGGGTGGCATTCTAGGTACTTGCACGATGGGAAACTTTTAAAACATATTTTTACAAATTTACAAACAAAGGTATTTTACTGTATTTTACCTTTAAATAAGGGAGCCGGTCGGCCGAGCGGACATCACGCTGGACTTGTGATCCTGTGGTCCTGGGTTCGATCCCAGGCGCCGGCGAGAAACAATGGGCAGAGTTTCTTTCACCCTATGCCCCTGTTACCTAGCAGTAAAATAGGTACCTGGGTGTTAGTCAGCTGTCACAGGCTGCTTCCTGGGGGTGGAGGCCTGGTCGAGGACCGGGCCGCGGGGACACTAAAAGCCCCAAAATCATCTCAAGATAACAGAATCCTCAAATTATGCTGCAATGTACCTGTTGATAACCCTAAAATTTTACTTTAATGTGCCTACTAATGTTTGTCAAATTTTCTTACAATGCACCTGTAAATATTTTTTCAATTTTGCTAGAATTTTCCTACTTAAAATTATTTTTTAGCTTAAGGACCTGCCTGAAATGCTATGCGTGCTAGTGGCTTTACAAGAATGTAAAATGTCAATGCTATGTAGTCTCATAAACCCAATGTACCTTCTTGTATAAAAATAAATAAATAAAATAAATATGTACAGGTCCAGTTTGCTAAGATCCCAGCTGCATTATTGCAGTTTGTTACACTGCCCTGACTGCATAATTCTATCCTTAGAAATAGCAGGAAAGTCTAGCCTTAGAGAGCAACTAAATACCATGCTCGGAAGGAAGTTTTACAGCTACTGTACTCTTAGAATTTTGTATATGAAAGCAATTATTGTAAGGTTGCAGTGGGGGGTATTGTAGCTGTTGATATGCATGTTGTAGCTTCTGACATTAGCAATACTAACATTAAAACTAAAGAGCTTCATATAAAATTTAGAATTAGGGCTCAGTGCTCACATTACCTTTCAAGGCTAGCAAAATATCTGAGCTAGAATATAAGAAGATCCTCAGAACTAATATGAAATAAATTAAGCATCTTAACTAGAGGAATGTCTTGTAGCACACATGGTTCTTCATAGTCTCGAAGGTTTGGCACATTCTTTTGATAATTACTTATAGCACACGCTATGTACTCTGAAACAAAGACAAAATATGTCTAAAATTAAGATTTGTAAATTACAAAAAGCATTGATGCCATAGCCAGGGAAGCCTGGCCTTAAGCCAGGCTTCAAGAGTAAACATCTCTCAAAACTAGCAGTGGAATGCATTGAAGGAAGAGGTTGCTGAATCCAGTTTCATCCAACTTTAAACAACAACAAAAAGTGATAGAATATTAAAGTTGAGAGGAGTAATTAGTGTGCCAGGTATAAACGACTAGGAGGTGAGGCATAAAGAGCTAGGTCTCACTTTCTCATAGTCGCTGATAGGTAAGGTAAGCATGAAGGCAAACTAGTGACCCACATTATATTCCAGGTGTTGTGCCAGTTTGGATGTGCTGTGGTGGAATATGATGCTGAACGCTTTAACAAGGTCGTGCTTATGTTTGAAGTGAAAGACTTCCATTTTCTTACCTTCATTACTCTTGGTTCAAGTTTTCCTCAGGTTAGTATTTAATTTGTTTGTTAATTATATACTGTACAGTATTTTGAATATAAAAAATATATACAGTGGCACCTCGACATACGATTGCCCCTACTTACGATAATTTCGAGTTACAATGTAAATTTCATCGAAAAATGCAACTCGCCATCCGACGGTGTCGTCGACTTCCGATATTTGTTGGTATACGTTCGGGTCGACCGAGCGCATGGTTTCCAGTCACGCGGCCGACCGGCCTCAGTTTACTACAGCTGCCCGCTTAGTGACGATCGCGCCTATAAGATATTCCGCTTTTGTGGTGATTTTTAGCATTTTGAACATTAAAGTAATTATTATAGATCATGCCATGAGTACCAGGAAAGTCAGTGGTAAGGCTCAACATATGAAAACCCATGTAAGGATGACCATAGAGCAGAAACAAGAGTACAGAATGTCTCTTCCTCAACAATTAAGAATGTGTGCAGCATGGGAAGAATTGCAAACCTTTGCTGAAACGACTCACCCAAATCAAGCTGCAGAGGTCGTTGCCTTAACCTATTCAATGACACTGTGATGCATCATTATAGACAAATGTTAAAACGAAGGGAAAAACAAATGTCTCTTGACAAATTTGTAGTGAGACAAACAAGCACTGAACCACAACCAGGTCCTAGTGGTATTCAGGCAAAACGTAGGAGAGAGAGTACCCCAGAAGAAACATCACTGCCTGATGTGATAATGGAAGGGGACTCCCCTTCCAAACAGTAACAACTCTCCTCCTCCTCCCCCCTCATCACCATCTTCCATACACCATCAAGAGCCCTCCATAAAGGTAAGAGAAAATTTGGTACTGTATTGTAGTTAGAAAAAAACATTGTATTCAGTATAAAATGTATTTGTATGTTAATATTATGAGGGTGGGGAACGGATTAATTCAAATCCCTTTATTTCTTTTGGAAAAATCGCTTCGACTTACGATATTTCGACTTATGATCCGTCTCTGGGAACGGATTAGCATTGTAAGTCGAGGCCCCATTGTACTTATATTAAGTATTAAAGTATGGCGTTAGCTTCCAAGATCTAATTTTTATTGGGGGGAGGGGTGAGCACAAACCCATGATCACCAACACTTGCTACCACTGGCTTAAATATTATTAAGCTAGTTATATCTTAATATTATATATCTTTATCCATTTAACTAGCATTTGAGCAATAGACTGAATGATGAGCATTTCCATTGTAACGGCTGATGTGATGGCATTTCAGGCTTCATTTATTTTTGTGTGATGTCAATCTCATTGGGCCCCTCCAGAATGCACGTGTATGATCTCTCACCATCTCTAAATATGATGTTTGCCCCCAAAATTTGTGTGTTATAATTTTAGCCACATAATTGTGATTCTAGCTTGTAGTATCCATATAAAGCCTTTTACAAATGCACTGACTTTTATACATTATTTTCTTTAAAAAAAAAAAAGGGTACCAGTTGTATTTTCATAGAAAAAAAGGCTCTGGTGTGAAAATGTTCATCTCTGGGATTGATGTAATTCATACAGTATAGGTTTCATCCAAAAATAATAAAGTAGTCAGCACTGTTAGCAGACTTTGACCCATTCATGAATAGGGAAGTAGCACATAAATGGCATTTAAAATCTTCAATGAGAAGGCATTTCTTGACTGCTGGGTGAGGTATAAGCCTTCATAGTATAGGTTAGGGCCTTAACAAGTTTAACAAGTGAGGCCCTCTATAGGGACAATGTAGGAATAATATGAGGGTACACATTGCAGACGTGTATTGAGAGAGAGAACCTTGTAAACATGCCATCTTTGCAGTAAAAGAAAGTGAAGTGTGTACAAGAGTGAATGAGGATATTGGAGGTGAACCATATTAAGTGTCAAAGGCACTACCGATGGCAATGGTCTTGTAACAATAGAACATTGGTTTTTACATAAAAGCTCTGGTTTGGGGAATAATGAAAAGTTCTAGCCCCAAGGTGCAAATCTGTATCAAGCAAAGCACCAGATTACGATGAAGGGTTGAGGGTGAAGTCGACAAATGCGTATTCTTGTTTAGACAGCACTAGGCAGGAGTACAAATTAGGGAGTATTTGCCTATTTCCTGCTCCCCAGGAGAGATGTGACAAAACTGTGAGTAACGATCTTGGAATATTTAACCCATAGACAATGGATATGGGATGACCATAATGGGTGGGTGTAAAAGATAATGCAAATCCCAAGAGTTTTGCATTATTTCTATAAACAAGTTGACTTCTGTACAGTGACAAAGATAAATGGGAAATGACATGCCATATCTCCTTATAAAAATCATAGCATGTTTTTGTTGTAGAGAACATGAAGCCATGCCTCATAGCCTAGGACGACATGCTATTAGTTGCAAGGTGGAGCCAATACCGAATTAAGGAGTAATCGTTACTGTGAGAGTAGATAGTAAGATTGTCCCTGTGTAGTGCCTAAAAACACTCAAAAGAGAAGAGGAAGGGCCACCAGAAAATCGAGGAAAAATAGTTGTGCTTAAACTACTACCCTGAAAATGCCTTCATATTGTTGAAGCGAGGCAGAGAGAGCAGTCTCAAGTTGCACCTTAAGTGTATGACCAGAGAGGAAGCCTTGAAGGAAAAGTAGTAAATTAAGGTAAAAAAGAATGACTACAACCAAGGTATTCATAGAAAAAGCACTATGAATATAAACCTTCAAATCCACCAGGATGTCAGTAACAATAGGGAAAGAAGAAATAGGAAAAATGAGGGAGAAAGGAAAGGAGGAAAATGTAAATGGAAAATCAGAGAATTAAATGATAACTGACAAGCCATCTACTTGTGCTCTTTTTTCATCAGTTGTTCCCTGCTTAACCATTGTTACTTCCAGTGTTTGTTTTTCTTGACCCTCCTGTGTTCCATGGTCTTATAGAGATTACTCTCTACCACAACAGTTGCAGGCACCAAAGATAGTCCTGCAGTCGCTGTATCACAGTGGTCCACGGGAGCCATACTCCAAGGAGCTTACCGAGGTCAAGTACAGTCCCCAGTGGAATACAGAGGAGATGGTGAGGAACATAAAGGATATCATCCTTGCAAATGTCTCCACATTCCAATCCTCCTCTATTAGGGCACCCTGAGCAAATCCTTAATTATAAACTTGTATAATATTATTGTCTACTTGTAATTAATCTTGTATTTTAAAGCTCCAGTAGGCCTAAATTGTAACTAATTTTTTGTATTTCTAATAATAAAAATAGGTAAAGTGAAAGTAAATTTAAACATGTCATTTACTAAACCAAATTATGATATGAAATTGCTAGCTGTTTTTTAATTCAAGTGGAATGTGTGTGTCAACATTGCTATGTACTTTCACACTACATGTGATTTTACTTGGATCATTTTGCTTTGCAAAATCAAAGAATTTTTATACTTTAATTGAAAAAAGAATACTTTTCCTAGTTTTTGTAAGTTATGGTTTTAAGAACAGTGATGCTCATAAGGTCAGTACAATGTAGTATATACATTTTCATACTATAATCATTGTGTAATCCTGTCATTTTGTATATAGGCACAATATTTTTATGACTAAGAATTTGGCACTTTTTGTAGAAAACCTTAGAAACTCTCTGCAATTTATAGTGTATTGCAAGATTTTCATAAAATAGTATATGCCTAACATTAGTGTATTGTAAATGTATAACTGTAAATGACCTAATAAATTTATATTATTTTTCTATCATTATTATTTTATTAACCACTTATTTGAATGTGTGTATTGTGTATGCTGTTGCAACCATCACTAAAATGGTTGTGTGTCTAAAGTTTGGGTGTTGTGTGTCTAAAAGTTTCTATACTTTCTGACTTGTGTGTTTAGGCAAGTGTGTGCATATATATGTATATATACACACAGTATATATATATATATATATATATAATATATATATAAAAATATTTACAGCCAAAATAGCCACCAGTGATGTGACTGTGGTGGTATCACAGATGGCCACACAGCAAGGTTTTCAGTTTCTTTCTCAAGTCACTATATATTGTAAATGACATTATCATGGTGCTATGTGTAATTTTATTTTTTAAACCATATTGTAGATGTATTATAAGCCATTGCCAAAAAGCTGTGTGTATTAGTGGCTTTAGGCATTGTATGTACTAGCTCTTTCTAGAAATCCAATATTATGTTGTAATTACCTAAGTGTAGTTACAGGATGTGAGCTATGCTCATGGTTGTCCCATCTTCCTAGCACTCTTTGTCATATAGCGCTTCGAAATTACTGACGGTTTTGGCTTCCACACCACCTCACCTAACTTGTTCCAACCGTCTACCACTCTGTTTACAAAAGTGAATTTTCTTATATTTCTCCCACAGCTTGTTTTGTTAGTTTAAATCTATGATCTCTTGTTCTTGAAGTTCCAAGTATCAGGTTCCTCCCTATCAATTTATTGATTCCTGTTACTATTTTATATGCAGGGATCTTATCGCCTCTTTTTCTTCTATCGTTTTTGCATACTAACGCTTTTAACCTCTCCTCGTAGCTCTTGTCCTTCAGTTCCAGGAGCCACTTAGTCGCATGTCTTTGCACCTTTTCCAGTTTGTTGATGTGCTTCTTAAGATATAGGCGCCACACAGCCGCTGCATATTCCAGCTTTGGTCTAAGAAAAGTCGTGAACAATTTCTTTAGTATTT
>WNGS01005451.1:8220766-8243204 GCA_020271785.1 Procambarus virginalis
GAAATTCACTTTCGCAAACAGAGTGGTAGACGGTTGGAACAAGTTAGGTAGGTGAGAAGGTGGTGGCAGGCCAAGACCGTCAGTAGTTTCAAAGCGTTATATGACAAGAGTGCTGGGAAGACGGGATACCACGAGCGGTAGCTCTCATCCTGTAACTACACTTAGGTAATTACACTTAGGTAATTACACTTAGTAATACACACACACACACGCATCACAACACATACACATAAAATATTACATTCTCAAGGGAATTACTAGGGAGATAAAGACAGTCTATTAACACAAGGGCACACGCACAAGGGGACACAGGTGGAAACTAAGTGCCCAAATGAGCCACAGGATATTAGAAAGAACTTTTATAGTGTCAGAGTTGTTGACAAATGGAATGCATTAGGAAGTGATGTGGTGGAGGCTGACTCCATACCACAGTTTCAATGTAGATATGATAGAGCCCCATAGCTCAAGAACCTGTACACCTAGTTGATTGACGGTTGAGAGGCGGGACCAAAGAGCTAAGCTCAACCCCCGCAAGCCACAACTAGGTGAGTACTAGGTGAGTACATGCATCAACCCTTGGTCATATCACACATCCAATATTTTCAACTAGTTTAACACGGGGGGTCTGGTAGTTGAGCGGACAGCGCGCAGGACTCTTAATTCTGTGGCCTGGGTTCAATTCCTGGACCAGGCTGAAACAAATGGGCAAAATTTCTTTCACCCTGATGCCCTTGTTACCTAGCAGTAAATAGGTACCTGGGGAGTTAGACAGCTGTTACAAAGCTGCTTCCTGGGGTGTTTGTTGGGGGGGGGGGGGAATTAGTTAGTTACAGTTGATTGACAATTGAGAGGCGGGCCGAAAGAGCAGAGGTCAAACCCACAAGAACAACTGGTTAATACATCTTGCACTTCTCCTTCATTCTAATTATACACACACACTGGGGATTTCCCTCTCTCTTCTCTCTCCACCATCATAAATTTAGTCCCTGTTTACTTTTAGCAGTTTTTTTCTAATATGCGTTGGTAAAATTATCAAGTACAGGGTACTTTACATTCTCATTTCTACAAGAAAATGCATTATGAGCAAGATATGGTACATGCTCTGAATAATTATAGCTTTTCATGTAACCATAATTTTTCTGTCTAATTTCCTTGTATCTCTAAGAATTAAATTATACACATCATTTGTATATTCTGTATTTGTTGTGCAAGTTTGATGTATGTGTAGTTTCTCTAATTTTGGGGTGCTGGTGGTGGTAATATTTATTGGTAATTTGAAGCTTCATGAACTATTTTTATTGTTTAAACTGAGATGAGTAGAGCTAGCACATACGCTACTGTGCAGATTTATTTCCCAAGGAGTTCCGGACCAGCGGGCTGTGGGGGGTATGTGGGCCTGCGGGCCGCTCCAAGCAACAGCCTAGTGGACCAAACTCTCACAAGTCAAGCCTGGCCTAGGGCCGGGCTTGGGGAGTAGAACAACTCCCAGAACCCCATCAACCAGGTATCAACTGTAACATCATGCTTGACGACTCGGGATAGACCGAACAAGTTGTAAAGAAAACAAGTTTATTCCATTTATTCAAGGTTTTGGCATTGTGTTTTCTTCAGGAATATAAGAAAACATTTGTGCACTCTGCCTTGTTGTTAATGAAAAAAGCTTCAGTGGCTAGCATTGATTAAATTGAGATCCTTCGTCTTCACTAGGTGTTTCCTGTATAATAGGCTTTCATCATATTAACACAGTTTTTACCATTTGGCTATATTTGCTACATTTTCCTCAGGAATTAGGAAAGAAGAATTAAAGAAACATCGTATTGGTGCATTACTCCAAGCTGTGAGTTCTACAGTGACGCCAAGTATTAGTATCCTAGCAACCATAGTCACTTTTCTTGGATATACTTTCTCAGGTAAGTGAGACCATATTACCAAGCTTTTCTTTCATGGCTGATAATTTAAATAATGAAGAAAATGGCAAACACAAAGAGATACAGGCTTTTCTTACAGTTCAAGAAATTATCTTTGTAAGATTTCTGAATGGGAAGGTATTGAGGAGCATTATTCTGCTTCAGTGTATACCCAGCACTTATACACATTAAATTTTGGCTTTGCAGAATTCTTAAAAAAAAAAATCATAGAATATATAATACTAGTTGAATACAATTTTCATTAATGTGATTGCAATATTGAGAGTGCCTTTGTCTTGCAATTTATACGTTTTAAACTGATATACATGTACAGTACAGTATATGCTAATGTGTTTACGATTAATGCTTCCTTTGCCAGGTTATCCACTGAAAGCCTCCGAGGCTTTTACAATATTTTCTGTCTTCAACGCTATGCAGTTCACAGTTGGTGTCCTTCCATTTACTGTCCGATCAATTGCAGAGGCTAGAATCTCTCTTAACAGAATTCAGGTAAAATAATTTTTTTTAATGTTTTATTTCTAGCAGTGATATAATGTTATAAATCATTTAAGAAATTATTTATTGTTCCTGCAATCTAGCATTAATATGATATATAGTGTTTGTATTTACTGCCTGTCACATATGTTTCTGGTTTTGCACACTTGTCATAGTAAGCTTATGTCATATTGAAGGGAACTATCAGGAGAAAGCACCGAGCCATTACGACTATGCAGTATAGCGCTTGGAAAGGATCAGGATAAGAATTTGGGATAGGATGGGGAGAGGGGGAAAGGAATGGTGCCCAACCGCTTGGACAGTGAGGGATTGAACACCGACGTGCATGAAGCGAGACCGTGCTCTACCGTCCAGCCCAAGTGATGTCGTATTGAGTCCCTGTTAGTGCAGAACAATGCTGCAGTATCTTCAAAGATGAGTCATTTCACTGGAATGACACTGTAAAGGTAGCCCACAATTTTTGTGGCATTTATTTTCCTGCAAAAATGTTGTAAATCAAATATAATACTCCTTCCACTTTGCAGCCAGCCACAAATTCAGCATAAAATAAAAGTACTGAATGGTTGGGATTCATTATTATGCTAAATCTAACACACAAAGTTTGCAAAAGTTTGGAATACAGTATTGGGTGTGGAGCTAGACACTGGTATGAAGGCTGTAGACCCAGTGATTAGTGCAGATCATGAACCCCTTACCTCTTCTTATCATACACAGCTCTGAAATTTACAATTTTAAACTTTGCACAGTATCAATGTGCTCATCTACATAATTTTAAATCCATATAACCCAGTACCATATTTTTTTCTTTAATATACAAGGGGATACAATAGGTTGTGAGAGTACATGCATTGGTGATTAAATGGTACATTTTTGCAAAGTCACTAACTAACATGCATAGCATTTTGGGTAGGTCTTGAAGCTAAATAAAAAAGGGGAGAAATATTTGGTACTGAACAAAAGGAAAAGGTGTAATGATAGGTTACACAAAAGTGTAATGACATAGTAACAGAAATTGAATTTACCCGGTAAATAATTACCATATCTGCATAAAGTGGTGATAAAATATATTATACTGAAGTTTCATTCCTAGATTGTAAAATACTAGGCAAGTTAGTAGCACAAGATACTGTGCAAGTTAATAGTACAGGATGGGATATTATGAAGATGAAATTTGGTCCTTCATTGTTCTACTTTTGAGTAAAGTATGGGTTGGACAATTTTTTAATTCATTTGAGAGCGAGTTGCATATTTTGGATCCTTTTATTTGATTGTGTGTTTGTGTGAATTTAGTTTGACTCTGGAAATATTAGAGATATTTATCTCTGATGTTCACATATTGCGGACTGCCTGTACAGTATATGTAACAAATTGACACTATTAACGGTTGCATTAACATACAAAAAACCATAAACATTTTGTTTAGGAAAAAGTATACACATACATGTACATACATAGATAGGATACAAGCAGATTGGTGGGTTCATAGATAGACAAGTAATTCACCTAAGGCCACAAATATACAGAGCGTCACAGGCATAAAGTGAGAAAAAACTTAAGTCTTAAAATTAAATGAGATAAAAAATAATAGTCAATGAAGAGCTGCATGTATCAAGTTAATCACACTAGCATGTGTGTCATTGGTGCTTTTGTATATTACTGAAATGGTTAAAAAGTGAAGAGTTAAATGTTTAGGTCATATTTGAGGAAGTATAGTACAGTTTGCGACTACAATGTTATATATAATGGAATTGGGAGGAGGTGGTGGTGGCCAGTGAGATAGAATACTGAATGTTGGTGAGAGGATTTATAGTGGAGACGTGTGTGTGTGTGTGTGTTGTATAGTGTGTGTGTGTGTGTGTGTTGTATAGTGTGTGTGTGTGTGTGTGTGTGTGTGTGTGTGTGTTGTATAGTGTGTGTGTGTGTGTGTGTGTTGTGTGTGTGTGTGTGTGTGTGTGTGTGTGTGTGTGTGTGTGTACTCACCTAGTTGCTCACCTAGTTGTGCTTGCGGGGGTTGAGCTCTGGCTCTTTGGTCCCGCCTCTCAACCGTCAATCAACAGGTGTACAGTTTCCTGAGCCTAATGGGCTCTATCATATCTACATTTGAAACTGTGTATGGAGTCAGCCTCCACCACATCGCTTCCTAATGCATTCCATTTGTCAACCACTCTGACACTAAAAAAGTTCTTTCTAATATCTCTGTGGCTCATTTGGGCACTCAGCTTCCACCTGTGTCCCCTAGTGCGTGTGCCCCTTGTGTTAAACAGCCTGTCTTTATCAACCCTGTCGATTCCCCTGAGAATCTTGAATGTGGTGATCATGTCCCCCCTAACTCTTCTGTCTTCCAACGAAGTGAGGTTTAATTCCTGCAGTCGCTCCTCGTAGCTCATACCTCTCAGCTCGGGTACTAGTCTGGTGGCAAACCTTTGAACCTTTTCCAGTTTAGTCTTATGCTTGACTAGATAGGGACTCCATGCTGGAGCCGCATACTCCAGGATTGGTCTGACATATGTGGTATATAATGTTCTGAAAGATTCCTTACACAAGTTTCTAAAGGCCGTTCTTATGTTAGCCAACCTGGCATATGCTGCTGATGTTATCCTCTTGATATGAGCTTCAGGGGACAGGTCTGGCGTGATATCAACCCCCAGGTCTTTCTCTCTCTCTGACTCTTGAAGTATTTCATCTCCCAAATGATACCTTGTATCTGGTCTCCTGCTTCCTACCCCTATCTTCATTACATTACATTTGCTTGGGTTAAACTCTAACAGCCATTTGTTCGACCATTCCTGCAGCTTGTCCAGGTCTTCTTGAAGTCTCAAGCTGTCCTCCTCTGTCTTAATCCTTCTCATAATTTTGGCGTCGTCAGCAAACATTGAGAGGAATGAGTCTATACCCTCTGGGAGATCATTTACGTATATCAGAAACAGGATAGGTCCAAGTACAGAGCCCTGTGGGACTCCACTGGTGACTTCACGCCAGTCTGAGGTCTCACCCCTCACTGTAACTCTCTGTTTCCTATTGCTTAGGTACTCCCTTATCCACTGGAGCGCCCTACCTGTTACTCCTGCCTGTTCCTCCAGCTTATGCATCAACCTTTTATGGGGTACTGTGTCAAAGGCTTTCCGACAGTCCAAAAAAATGCAGTCCGCCTACCCTTCTCTTTCTTGCTTAATTCTTGTCACCTGATCGTAGAATTCTATCAATCCTGTAAGGCAAGATTTACCCTCCCTGAACCCATGTTGATGGGTTGTCACGAAGTCTCTTCTCTCCAGATGTGTTACTAGGTTTTTTCTCACAATCTTCTCCATCACCTTGCATGGTATACAAGTTAAGGACACTGGCCTGTAGTTCAGTGCCTCTTGTCTTGTGTGTGTGTGTGTGGTGTGTGTGTGTGTGTGTGTGTGTGTGTGTTGTATAGTGTGCTGTCAGAGCTGTGTGTGCAGCTTACTAGCCACTGCACTGCGCAAAGCGCCTTTTGGCGCTCTCAGAGTTGTTTTTTTTTTTTTTTAAATTAGGCTATATTTTAATATTTTTTAATGTTTTCATTACTCTTTGTGATTTTAAATGGAAATAGTTGAGTTTGGAAACATTTTGACATTAACTTTGCCTAAACATTTATAACAACAAAAATATGTCCTAAACAACTGCACTAAGAAGTTTTTGCCAAAAACATTTGCGCAGTGCAGGGGTTAAAGATTGTTTTTTAGCCATCTGGCTGGACAGTTTTAAATATACAAAATTAATAAAAATTTAACTTTCACAGAAACTATTGGAGCTCCCTGAACATCAGAAACGCACAGGAGGTCTCCTGAACAATAATTTAGCATTACAGATAAAAAATGCAAGTTTTGCTTGGGAGGTACACAACATTAATTTTAAAGGACGAGGAGGACCTTCTGGAAGTACATCTAAAGATGCTAAGGAAAAAAAGAAGTCTGGTAAGGTACCCATGAATGACAGTTTATATTAAAATACTTTTATATAGTAATATATTATTTAAAAAATATACAAAAGAATAATTTACGTTGGTTTAATAAATTTTACGAAGTATGTATATTTAATACAATAATATGCAAAGCATTTCGGGCATAACTGAAAATAATTCAATAAGGTTGTACAAAGTTTGATAAGGTAAACATATAACTAAAGTATAGTTCTCAATTTTTCCAGTTCTTGTTTTAATACCAAACATATTTAATAATATTTTTAAGATTAAAAAATAGTTCACACAAGTTTGAAGTTGACAGAATGGAATGGAATCACAGAAAATTGCCCATACCTATGCACAGTAATTTCCTATATAGAGAGCACCACATTCATTACAGATGACTCCAAGAAGAATGGTGTTGCCAATGGAGTAACTCCCAGTGTAAATGGTCACATTGCCACTGGAGAAACTAATGGTACAAACAACCCATCAAAGGGAGGAGACAACACAGATTTGGTGAAGAATATAGAAACGCTCTTCAACATCAACTTCTCCGTCGAACGTGGCAAGCTTATTGGTGTCTGTGGAAGCATAGGTTCTGGAAAAAGTTCACTGATATCTGCTGTCTGTGGTGATGTAAGACTTTTTTCTCACTCAGAATTATAGCTCATTAAAATTCTATAGGAAATCCAAGTATGCAATACAAGTATGATAATCCGTGACATGTATATTGGGTGATGAGGAAGATATATACATATAATAATAATAATTTTTATTTGAAAATATACAGGAGAACATGATAGTGGTTAAATCAGTAGTTTGATAAATGCATATTTAATTAAGCCACTAGCATGCAAAGTATTTTAGGCTTAACTTATAATAATCAAGTTAAATTATTTAAGGGGTTCAATGTGATAAATACTTAACATTAAACAAGAAGTAAGCTAACATTTATGAATTGTTAAAGAAATTTAGCAAATGATGTGCAGTATTTAAGTGACACTTATCGATGAAAGGCATGAGCTATTTTATTAGGGAATCTGTAGTTTTAGCACATAATAATTTTTATCATGGCCTCTGTTACTTTTCTCTTAACTACCATGCATTCACTGATAAAAAACATGTATTGGTTCAAGTTACATATAAACTGCATCTGACGAACATTTTTACAAATACTGTACCCCACATCAGTCTATATCAATTAGTATAGGAGCTTGGAGAGCTGTACTGAATATTTTATCAATTTTGTATCGACTTGATTTGAAAGGTTAAACGATAACGCGTTATCTAGAGATGAAGTAATAATGCACAATATCTGTTAAACAGATGAAGGTAAACAGTGGGAGTATACAAGTGAATGGGCAGCTGGCTTTGGTGACGCAGCAGGCATGGATCTACAATGATACGTTTCGAGAGAACATCTTGGTGGGTCAGCCCTATGATCCTGAAAAGTACAAAAAGACCCTCAATGTGTGTTCTCTGATATCTGATATAGATCTTTTGGCAAATGGAGAAATGACAGAGATTGGAGAAAGGGGCATAATCTCAGGTGATGTTCTAATTTTGTTTGTCCTGTGTACATTTTGAGAAATTTATTTTATGATGAGTTGTAGTACACTGACCATGCACCAATTCAAATTGCACTAACTCAAATTATCGAGTAACTTGGCCAAAATTATGGGCAAGGTTTCTAAATCTGGACAAAATCCACATTGTAGATTAATTGTTGTTTTGCATATACTTACTATATTGTAGTTATCTAAGTGTAGTAATGCTTGTGATATTGTCTCCCTACAATATTTTCCATGTGAACTTTCATAACTTGAAAATGTTTTGGCATCAACTCTCTCCCATTTTATTATTTCATCTGTGTACCACTCTGTTTGCAAAAGAATAGTAAAATAAATTTGTGTTACTTTTTGGTTAATTATCTGAATCTAGGTTCAGTGTTCATGGGATTGGGTCGTTCAGGATGAGAGCTACGCTCATGGTGTCTCATCTTCTTAGCACTGTCATATGATGCTTTGAAACTACTGATAGTTTTGGTCTCCACCACCACCACCTCACTTAACTTGTTTCAACTACCACTCTATTTGCAAAGTGAACTTGCTAATATTTTTTTTTTCTTCTTCTTCTTCCTTCCAACTTTGTTTCCTTAGTTTGAACATGTGTCCTCATGTTCTGAAGTGTGTGTGTGCGCACACACACACACACACACACACACACACACACACCACAGAGTACTGTACTATAAAATATGTAATTACTGTATATATTTTGCTCTAAATAATGAATTTGTGCTTGTTTTTATTTACTGTACAGTATATGAATCCTATTAATATTCTAATTTTGTTCCAGTGGTGGTCAGAAGCAGAGAGTAAACTTGGGTCGTGCCGTGTACAGTGATCGGGATATTTACTTGCTGGACGATCCTCTCAGTGCTGTGGACACAAAAGTTGCTAAGCACATCTTCAACAACTGCATAAAAGGAGCACTAGCTACCAAGACGGTCATTCTTGTCACCCATGCCACTCATGTAAGTGCCTGTATTCAGTGTGTATGCAGTGTGAACTGACACATGTAAGTGTCACTGCACAATATGCTTATTCTCTTTGCTGTGTTGTAGGTATGGCATTGTGGATAAGACTAACAGGCTTCATGTCTGTGATAATTTAATAATTCAAATAATGCATTGTGTCCGGGACAGGCAGCCATTGTATATGTACATGTTAGGCTTGTATCGATGTCCCCTCCCCAGGGTCGAAATACTTACCCTCCTCAAGATGCAACCCTCCAGCAAGCTGACTAACTCCTGGGTACCTAGCCCAACCAGTTGGGCTGAATGGTAGTGCAACGGTCTCACTTCATGCAGGTCGGCATTCAATCCCCGACCGCCCGATTGGTTGGGCACCATTCCTTCCCCTACCCAGTCCCATCCCAAATCCTTATCCTGACCCCCTTCCATGGGCTATAGTCATAATGGCTTGTACTTTCCCCTGACAATTCCCTCCCTCATTTGTGGGTACCTATTTACTGCTAGGTGGATAGGAGCATGAGATGATAGGACACTCTTCCTACCATTTTTGACTCCCAGGATTCGATCCTAGGATTCTCGACTGAGAGTCGAGAGCGAGCCTTGACATTTCTACTGGGACCCTTAAATGGTACAGTATAGCAAATACTGTACTGTTTTCCAGTATATAATAAAACATCATTATATTCCTTTAATTGTAAGGGCTAAAATGAGTTATGTGCTATTTTGCAATTTTTGGTTGAGTTTTTCAAACTTTTTCTTTGTATAGCATGTTTTTGACCTTGTCCAGAAGTCAGAGAACAGTGAGCAGACCATCCAAGAGAGTAGTACATGGTTGAGAGGCAAGCAAACTTGTGCTTCATGCAAGGTTTTCCAACTGCTATAGTTGTAGCATGAGATGCAAATTAGTGCTGGAAATTTGTTGGTGGCCTTGCCTGTTAAGTTTATCACATGGCTCTTCATTGTCATTGGAGAATCAAACTTTGTTCCCAAAATATCATCATCATTGCTAAGCACTTAAGTTTCAGCCACTCATCTGTATTCTCATCCCAGTATCAGTCCACTCATGCTGGATGCATGATTGGCACTTGGGCACTTCATCATCCCCCACCTGTGTTTACTTGCCAACAATTGTAACCTGACATCACCTATTCTTAGACAAATATTGATGAGAAGGGTGACTAGTGAACCTCATGGCAGTTGGCATTTATTCTCATGTATATATTAAGGTTAGTGCAAATCATTAACAAAAACATAGGCTTTGTGTGATGAGGTATAGTAAGTAGGTCACTATAGATACTCAACAAGTGGCCATGCCGACATCAAATAGTTTTCAGACTCTGCTCCATTAAGGGTTATACCTGAATTTCCTGAGGGTCACATGCCATCTAGTGGCCTTGACAAGGACAGGAAGCTGGAGGCTTCTCAAAGGTCCCCCCCTATTTATCTTGATGATCTTTATTTATGTGGATCTAAAATTGTAGCAGGGTTTTGGCATTTATGGCTTCAGTGAGTAGGTAGTTCCATGGGTTTATAACCATATGGGTGAAAAGGCATCTCTTGTTTTCTGTTCTACATTGTGGCTGGTAGAGCTTAAATACATTGCTCCTTGTTTTACATCTGACCTTTTGAAGAAGTGGTCTGGATCAATATTCTCCAAGTTGTTCAGTATTTTTAAAGTTTCAAGGAGATAAGTCCTGTCATGTCTAGATTACAGTGTTGTTAGTCTGATATGCTTAATGTTTGAGGCTTTGCCAGTAATCCACATTATTTCAAATAAGGATATAGTTCACCTTAGGATTCCCATTGAGGTCATCCTAGGCTAACTAATGACCTTCCTCGGGATTATGCAACACACAAAAGTTGCCCAAGTCTAGTATACTTATTTAGTGCTAGGTGAATAATGGCATTAGGTGATAGGAAATTTTGCCCAAACACTTTTCCCCTACTGTGGAGATTGAGCCCAATATCTTTCAGCTGTGACCCCACTGCTTATCAGCTGGGTACATAAACTTACTTTTCCCGTATATTTAATTTATTTGCTAATTTGGATGATAGTGACAGCCTTGCTTCACACAGGTTGGCATTCAATCCCCGACCGTCCAAATGGTTGGGCACCATTTCTTTTCCTCATCCCATCACAAATCTTTATCCTAATCCATTCCAAGTGCTCTATAGTTGTAATGGCTTGGCACTTTCTGCTGATAGCTTCCTTCCCCTTCCATTTTTCCAGGAACACAATTGACATAATATATTAATAAGGCCATGGTTTGCTTCAGTATTGTATGTATACAATGTAATCTAATTTGTTACTGTGAACTTACCTACTATAGACATATTTATAATTAATTTCATCCTCAGTTCCTGGAAAAGTGTGATGAAATCATTCTTATGCAAGGAGGAAAGATTGCAGAACGTGGTACACATGCTGAACTTATAGACCGTAAAGGTGAATATTTTGACATGATTGGATTTGATGGTTCACGTGAAGAAAACAATGATGAAAAGAAGTCGTGTGCACCATATGAGGATGACTCGGGTATGTATAAAGTTTGTGCATATGATTGGATCAGTTTTATTTTAGCAATTTTGTGATGCAGCAATTGACTAGGAGCAGTGAATAAAGTTATATTTGCTTACAAATTAAACCAGAGAAGTATATTTACACACTTAAATAACTTAAAATTTATTTACGTGTGAAAGCAGCACACAAAGGGTGATGTAATAATAGTTTATTCAACTAATAAAAAAACAAGCCGAAGTTCAATTCTTTGTTTTATGTTGCTTAACAGGTGATTTTATTTTTTATTTTGTATAAATGTTCTTGCTTATGTATATTGTTAACAGCTGTTGTGTAATGTATATTGTTTGGCATTACAAGGTAGAATGTATAATATGCACTAAAGTCCTTTAACTGAATGCTACAACAACAGTTTTATGTATCAATGCTTGGTTATACTAATGCTTTAATGATTTTATGTTTTGTCAGTACTTATTTAATAACTATTTTTGTGCATTTTAACTTGATATGGACATCTTGCTTGGTGAAAGATGTTCTCATGATGAGATACAATACTCCTTATTACCCTTAACTAACTGTATAATATTTACTTTTTTAGATAAGAAAGCTGTGAATGCCAAAAAAGTAAGTTGTATATAATATAGCTTCTTGCTTTGACAGCGAGCAGGAAGATAAAACTAACACCAACAATCTTTCAGTAGTTGTGCATGCTTACAGACATATATGTTACATGTTTATATGCTTTAGTAGATGCCATTAATATGCAAGCTGAATTTGCACATTATGATGTAAAATTACGGCGGTTGATGCCTATTAATATTGAGCATTTTTCAATGTCATTAGGTTATAAGCTAATGGCTTCTGGCTGTATTATATTATATGCTTTATCCCGAGGCCAAACATAGACGCTTGTAAACTAATATGCATGTAAATATATATCGAGACTGTTCGATGCAATCAATTGTGCAACCCCTGAACTCCTCAGGCATGCTTCTTCAGGGTCACAGCTTCGATTCCATCATACGGCTTCAATATTTATTCATATAATCATCAAATCTTTGATTTCATTGTGTAATATACATGTCTAGGCCAGAAACACAGCCAAACATTCAAAACAAAGCTTCTTTCTAACCTAGCTCCTGCAACTTATCTTTTTTGCATTATTTAGGGCCATTAACTAAGGTAAGATAAAATGCATTTGCTAAGATGTTTCAATACACTATTTAAACCTCCAGTGTCTCCGTATAAATAATACACATACAATATTTAATCAGTATAAGAAGTGTACTGTATTGCACTTGCATGGAATGACAATACTATATATTAGTTCAGACCTTTGGGATTGGGGTTATTAGCAAGGTAGTTGTATTACACTGCACTGACTAATGAGGTTTAAACCTAAACTTAATGTTTAGTTATAGGGGAATCTATTATTATTTTCTGAACAATGTATACAATTACATTTACTTGAATTTTGTGATATAAGTGTGATATAAAAATACACATGTAAAGAAGGCACCAAGGCGGGAGGGCAATGTAGCATCATCAAATGTGCGGGATAATCATCAAGAGGGAGACGAGAAATTGTAAGTTAACAAATTTCAACTAAAACGGTATTAGAGGTTCTCTGCAAGTGGGGAGAACGTCAGTAGAAGAATATGACAGTATGTAGTAGAATAATCAATATGCATGAATGACCATGTATTAAAATTTACTGGTTTCCTCGGAATTTTTAAATCTATTAATTAGTGCTTACAGAAATATAACACTATGCATGTTATTGGCTTTACAAGAATGTAAAAACATCAATGCTATGTACTCTGATAAACCCAATGTAACTTCTTGTGTATATATGTATATTATTTTCGTGATATACACACATGTATATAAATAAATAGATAAAAACAATCATTCACAGACTTGATGGATGCAATTTTCTGCATCAAATTCTTGCATAATTTCTTGCATCAATTTCCTGCATGTTTAAAAAGTCCTAGATGTTAAATTTTAAATGTGATAATGAGAACGTTAAATGTTACATGTAACCTCTTGTTCCGTAGATGAGAAGGAGGATGATAAAGAGGGAACCTCAAGAGATGGTAAACTCATCACCGAGGAGACCAGAGAATCTGGAAGTGTCAGTACAAAAGTCTATTTAACTTTCATCAAGGTAAGGCCATGCATTTCTGTATGTACCATATAATATGCTTTATTTAGTAGGTATTCTGCCACTAATTTGTTAGCGTTAAGGTTCATCTGAATTGTTATTTAACCCATTGTTGTTTTCTTGTTTTAAATAGGTAGAAATAATAAATAATCGTTTAGTAGTGTTATTAGATATACATTTTACAAGTGTTGAAATGTTAGAGGAATGAATGCTAAAAATAATTGACAAGTTACAGAAATAATGGAAATGCAGAAGACATTGAGATGAACTTGAGTGTTGCAAACGTAGCATTGGACCTCACAAGATTAATTGTATTGATGAGAGTACAGACATTTCTTACGAATTGTAAGGACTGTTAAATCATGTAGAGATTCGTATAAGAGTGGAATTTTTGGGGCAATTAAAATTTTTATTAAGAATACCAAGCAAGTGTTAGAGTTGCATAATTTGCTGCATCAACCTCATTACATTACTTTTTTTTTTTTTTAATAAACTTCTTGTCGTTTGTGCATGGGTTCCTGTCTAGGTTTTATTTAGCTAAACAGGTCTGGTTCCTGTCAGCCTTTTTAGGTCTTGATCAATGTTTAGTCCTCTTCAGTCCTTATTCTTCTTCTCAATTTAGTGTTATCTATGAACATGATATACATGATCCTACCTCTTCCGAAGACCATTTTCATAAATCGGAAACGGTATTAGTTTAAATGCAGTGGCCAGCAGGATCATGCTTGGTGTTGACCAGACCACACACTAGAAGGTGAAGGGACGACGACGTTTCGGTCCGTCCTGGACCATTCTCAATTTGATGATTGAGTGCTCCAATCATCTAACCAATCGACTTGAGAATGGTCCAGGACGGACCGAAACGTCGTCGTCCCTTCATCTTCTAGTGTGTGGTCTGGTCAACATACTTTAGCCACGTTATTGTGACTCATCGCCTGCATCATGCTTGGTGCTTCAAAGACTTTCATTACAACTCTTTAATTTAATCCACTACAGTATGTTCCCACCAGTTCTCAAAGTCTGCTTTTCTAACCTATGGATCAGACTTTTGGAGGACGGTAACAAAGGTCTTTTGGCAATCTAAAAAGATGTAATCCACCCATCATTATCCCGTGCGTTGCCAACTTTGTTGTAGAACTCGCTCAGGCATATAAGTTATGGATTTTGATTTCTAAACTTGTGCTGCATCTCAGATGGAAAGTTATTCATCTGCAGAAGTTTCACTCTTCTCTCCGATTGTCTTTTGCTAAGATTTTAAAACTTATAATCACCTTGTCTTATTTTTAGTATACATATGGGAACCATGCTGGCAGTCTCCCAGTTTTCTTGGAGTCAAAGGGTTGGGCATCATAGTATCCTTCTTACTTTCAACATTCACAATGAAATAGGATCTGGTTCTATTATTCTTACATCTATTTCTTTCTGGTGCGTCTGTGCCTCCTTAATTACCCTATCATATCATTGATAAGGGTTTATACTGTTCTACTAGCACTAGTCTCAACCTTCCTGTTGCTTTTTATGACATTTCCTTCTTTTCTTAGTCTAATAAAGAAAATGTCATTTTTTTCTGCGGGGGGGGGGGGGGGGGGCTATAGCTTCCCGGAGCTATCGAGGCTGATGTTGATAGCTCTCGGGAGCCTCTGGGACTCGCCCAGAAAATGGTGTTTCATTACATTCAATGCTGGTTTTATTTGATTGACTATTGACTAGTGAATTTTTTTTGGGGGAGGGGGCTTAGTAGTATCTGGTTGACCTTTCTCGTAAGCCTCCTACGTCATTTTCAAACATGCTTATATTGTCTTGGATTATTCTCAATTTTATTTATGATGCAAACTCATGAGACTGTTAGAAAATCTGGGTTAGTTACATGCTAGACAAAAATGGAAACAAGCTTATTTGGTGATCAGTCTCTCCACTTGGTGTTGCATATTGAAAGAGAATTAAGGTTTCATCTTTTATTAATGTCCTTATTTCAACAGGCCAGCGGAGGATGGTGCATTACAAATATTATCCTCTTTGCCATCATCATCTTTACTCTGACAAGAATGTTTAATGCAATTTGGCTTCAATATTGGCTTGATCAGGTAAAGTAATGAAAATAAATTATCCTAATATTTAGTGCTATAAAAACTGAAATATGTATACTGTATGTTCATTAAAAATTATGTATTATACCGTACGTATAAAGGGAAGAGAAATCTTGGTATTTTGAGGGGCTGTTACAGTACATGTTGCAGCTCAATAAACCTTAACAATCATTCAAAATATTGAAACATGTATTCATTTCTGTACTGTATTACCATGTTGTTAGGGTGATGGCATGGTAAAGGAACGAAGGGCAAATCAAACCGAATACAACCTAACATTATCAGATGAAGAGATTAAGGGTGACATTACACAGAATGAAATGTTGTGGATGTACCAGTTGGTGTACGGCATGAGTTTTGTGTTACTTCTCATCACGGGAATTATCAAAGGCATTGGCGTTACTTTCAGGTATGGAGAAATGTATGCAGTCGTATTATTGTAGCTGAAAATTAGCCACCTAACCCACATATGCGAAAATAAAGGAAGCGTCGCTTCATTTATTTTCAGATCTTTTGGGTTTGGTGTCTAAGAAGTGTGTATTTTTGATAGTGGTACTCTTAAAATATTCTTATCCAAAGGTATATGCATTACTTGTATTCATAATTTATGCATTTCAGGTGCAGGATTCTTTTTAGACCAGTAGATCATTGCAGTAAAATATTCCTGCAATGTATTAAGTTCAAATTCAAGTCTTGCTGGCATAGTTATTTTTAGTACAGTGACATTTTTTTCATACAGTGGCTAAGTAGAGGAATCTGACTATTGTATGTCACATTTTTGTTTTCAGACTTGTAGGATTATTATAAATTAATTCTATATACAGTACTGTATTGGGGTTTAAGCATAGTGTTAAGCATAAGTCTGCAGTGTTACTGTCTCACATACTCCATATTTTGTACATACAATATGTATTGTGAACCTGCTGACCTTTTATATTAATGATGGGCTATTGCAATATAAATTATTTGCTATAAGAAAAATCCAGAAAATTGTTTAGAGGAAAAAAAGGAGCAATTACTTGGAAATCTGGATTATTCACAGATCTGCCTCTTGTCTTGTATGGCTTGATCTGAAATTTGAAGGTGTTAATCTGGTAGGGAAGGTTGGGTTTCAGTTAATGCTTTTAAATCACTTGTATTTACAGTAGTGTTCCATTACACTATGAAAACACTATATCATCATGTATTATGAGAAAATCTTTGGAGCAAGGTGAAGGTCTGGTGGGTGTGCGCATTTGGCACAACCGTGGTCCAATTCCATCGCCCTGCTCCAAAGATTTTTCTCTGTGTCCCATTCCTTCTGCACGAGTACTGATTGCACTCCATAAGTGGGTAAAGTATGGTAGTAAAAAGTAAGGTGGGATAATGAAAGCAATTAGGGAGAAGTTATAAGTTGATGGTAATTATTATGCAATCGTTTCATTATTTGCTTCTCCAGTAACATGAATGAGGATAAATGCCTTGCTTAAGTACTGTATATCATTGTGGGAAATCATAATTGTATTATAAATTGCTTATAAAGTTTAATCATGCTATACATTAAATCATTTATCATAAAGCCAAAATGTAAAAAGTTTTCAGATATGAAATATATTGGTGTTACAACTTACAAATGTTATAACTGGAACTAGTTGTATTAATTTATTAAATTTTGATGTATAGTGCCTGCTAAATATGATGCATTAAAAAAGAAAATTAGAATCATGATGAATTTTTCTAATTTTAAGTCTAGAAATAAACACTTGCAAAATTAGTGTTTTGGGATAGTCAGATTTTTACAGTTATTTAGTTACGTTTTTATTAATAATAATATCTATGGATTTCAGAGTTCTGGCAGGTGCTTCAAATTGCATCAAGCGATGTTTATTAGTATCCTTCGTGCACCTATGAGTTTTCTTCGACACTACCCCAACTGGCCGAAATTCTGAACCGATTCTCTCGAGATCTTGACGAATGTGAGTGAAGATAAATATACAATAGTTTATTTTTAATTGTTTTATTCTGTAATATCTGTAAACACATTGATTGCCAAGTAAAGCTTTATAATAATATGCATAAAATGATTCAAGCTTAATAAACTGCATTTTTCAACACATTTAATATCTGATGTGTTTACAAACCAAGTTTATTATTAATGTTTAATGAAATGGTTACTGTTTAATCTGAAATTGTTTCCGTCATTATAATTACAAAGGATCAATCAATGATGTAAATATATTTAATTATTTTTGCATGTTTTGTACCTTAGGGTACAGTTATAATATGTAATGGTTTGTGTATTAACGTAATTGAATGTTGTATTGATCTTCTCATTCAATAGTGGATGTGCGTGTCCCATTTTTCTTGGAGTTCCTGCTGCAAGGACTTTTGTTTGTTCATTGGGCAGATTATCCTGGTGTGCTTCATCTACGTCTGGTTTATCATTCCGCTTCTCCTGGTTTGCAGGTTGGTTTTGTGGGGATTTTCTGGAGTAAGTCTCCTGTACCTAACTTTATTATAACTTTATTAGTCATTTCACTCAAAATGAATATGATGTACATGGATACAAATTTGTTGAATTTCATTGCTGGATTATAGCTGCATGTATAATTTTGTTTGTGGTGACTCCTGTTTGCTAGTCTTTGCTATTTACATTGGTTATTCATTCCTACAGTTTTGTTTATTGCTGTTGACGTATTTCTCAATGCTGGTGTGCGCGAACTGAAGCGTTTGGACAATACCTTAAAGTCGCCTGTTACCAACCATAGGCTCATCCATCTCTGGTCTTTCTGTCATCCGTACCTTTGATAAGGAGAAGCTGTTTATTCAACAGGTAAATTCATTCTTGTAACTATAATCTAAGTTGGAAATACAATTGCATACAGTAATGTATTTGGTTAGACAAGATAGTTGTAGTTTTAATTATCTCATGAAAAATAACAGTAGGGGAGGGCTGCTTCAACCGAGCTGTATAAAGTATATGTATGCCATAGAATGCGAGCAGCATGCAAACAAAAATAATTTTCCTTAACGGGTGAACCTATCGTCACCTTACCAGCTGTTTCCTATTTCAGTGTAATACTGCAAATTTGTTCTAAACAGGCAATATTTAATTTGGCCATGCTGGATTTGATGTTCAAAAGGCTTGGAAAGATGAGGGAGGAAGGGATGGGGAGGTGAAATTTTGGAAAAGGATTTGGGTGTGGAGAGAGGAAGGCTTTGAATGATTCGGTGGCCTGTCCACCATGGGTTGGCATGAGGTGTGGGTCGTTTGTGTATAAAATAGTTCATGTATATTGACTTTTAAAGTTAGTATTGATTTAATTTTCTTTCATTACTATAATTTAAAAGTAGTTTATATTTACACTAAAACATTCACTATGAAGAAAAATATGTATGGTATTAAATGTTACTAGTTTTTATTTCTTGTGCTTTAAATGCTTAGAATAGCTAAGAATGAATCTATACTGTAAAATACAAAGAGAAGTACAAATTGATCGCAATTCTTTGCTTCGTGTTTTGTAGGATGTACAACAAACTTGACAAGCATTCGTCTGCTCTGTTGGTGTTCCGGCTGTCAAATCGCTGGTTCACCTATCGAATGGCATTTTATGGCAGTGTGTGTCACCCTTGCTGTCACCATCATATGTGTCTCACCAAAGGCATTGTAGTACCTGCCACTTGCAGGTCTCGCCTTGTCAATCATTAATGGGTGTAAGTAGAAAAAAATATCTGTTGTCTATTTTATCTCCTTTATTCACAGAAAGACTACCTGGTACTGTTTTTCTCCCTGTTCTTGTGTTTTTAAGGACTATCTTCATTCAATTGTAAAGTCTGAAAAGATAGATTGCCATAATTACAAAATTAAACGTGAAAATTAAAAAAAATAAGGAAAAAAACATGGCCTTAATATTTTCAGGTGTGTGTGTTCATTCCCTTCTTGATGAGGATGAAGTCAGAGTTCCAGTCTCGCATAACTTCGGTGGAGCGTATCATAGAATATGCATATGTAAGCATTGTTTTCACTATATTTTATCATGTGCATGTTATTTGTTTGCAGCTAAAAGTGTTATAGCACTTAAAATTTGGAATAAGTATTCTCCAGTTTTATGCTCTTGAAAGGATCATTTGAAAGAACTGTGTTGGTGGAGATTAGTTGTTTTGGCTGTGCATTATTTGCTCATTGGACTAAAAAAGTCTTGGTTACAAAAGAACCAAGTGTTCATTTCAAGAAGCTCCTCATAACTAGTAACTAATGTAACTAAATGATATTGTAGTATCATTTGGTCTTTGGAAAATTCTTGATATATTTTTGTTTGAAAAGTAAGCGTTTCTTACTCTAAAAATTGCACTTTTGGAGCAGAGGAGTAAATTATTAATTTATATAACACTTTAAGGAACTTCCCAGTGAAGCCCCAAGAGAAATACCCTCATCCCAGGCCACCTTCTGGTTGGCCGTCCAAGGGCAGTATTGAGCTAAAGGATGTTAAGCTTCGATACAGGCCCGATCTTCCGCTGGTGCTTCATGGTATTAATGTCCCTCAATCAACAAGACGGAGAGAAAATTGGCATTGTTGGACGAACTGGAGCAGGTTTGTAATTTTTTGTTAACAACACTTTTTATCTCTTATTAGGATTAATTTCTTACATAAGATACTGCTGATAAACTACAGTACAGTATAGTACAGAACTAGTTACAGTGGCACCTCGACTTACATTGCCCCGACTTACGATAATTTTGAGTTACGATGTAAATCTGATCGAAAAATGCGACTTGACTTATGATAGTGTTGTTAACTAACGATATTCGTTGGTAAACGTTTGGGTCGACCAAGCGGTGGTTCCCTGGTCACGCGGACAGACATGCCTCAGTTTACTAGAGCTGCCCGTTTAGTGACTCACTCCTATAAGAAAATCCGTTTTTGGTGATTTTTTGCTTTTTGAATATAAAACTGCTTATTATATATCATGCCATGGGTCCCCAAGAAGTCAGTGGAAGGTTCAACTAAGAAAATAGTTGTGAGTGAGGCAGTAGAGGATTGTCCTTCCTCATTAAGAAAATGTTTTAAGCATGGGAAGAACTGCAAGTTTTGTTGAAAAAACTCACCCGATAAAGCTGTAGCAGGCCATTGCATTGACCTTTAAATGACAATGTGTTGTCTTACTACAGACAAGTGTTAAAATGTAGGGAAAAACAAGTGTTTTTAGACAGATTCTTTAGTAAGATAAGCAAGCAGTGAGCCGCAAGCAGGTCCTAGTGGTGTGCAGGCCAAACATGCCAGAGGTGTTCTCCCCAGAAAAGTCATCACTGCCTGATGTTATAATGGAAGGGACTCCTTCCAAACGTAACAAACTCTCCTCCCCCCTTATCATCTTCCATACACCATCAAGAGTCCTCCATAAAGGTAGATAACATATGTACTGTATAATCTGTAGTTAGAGAAAAAAAATTGTATTCAGTATAAAATGTATTTGTAAGTTAATATTGTGGAGGGTGGGGAACGGACTAATTCAATTTCCTTTATTTTATGGGAAAAATCGCTTCAACTTGCGATACGTCTCTGGGAACGGTATTACCATCGTAAGTCAAGGCCCCAACTGATATATAAATATGATAGTTTTTCTTTTTCATTTTGGATGGGTTGGTACAGTTATTTTGTAATTATGTACAGTACAGTGTATATTATATAAGTTTGCAAACTGTACAAATGATGTGAAATGGCTTTCATTTTGTATTTCATGTTTAGTATTTTTTGTACACAAGAAGTACACAATATATCCACCATTATGACTGATTCATAAATGTAGCCCAAGTATCTGGTTTATAGTCACTGCAAATGTTGTCAGGAGTGATATGTCTAGACTTAAGACACCTCGTGTGTACAGTGAGCCCATGATTTCTATGAAACAAGTGCTGTTATATTTGAGCCATATTACGTAGACAGAATGGTTAATGTTCAGTCTCGGTGATTAAATACAGTACAGTATCTGGTATAAATTAATGTGAAAGAAATGGATTAGTAAAAAAGCTTTTTTTCACATTGGTTGATAAACATCCTAATATTTTCCCTCTTCCCTGTTATCTTGAATTTTGAGATGTACCTCATTGTTTGGGCTACACACACACATTCATTGAAAGTTATTTACAGCTTTACAACATTAAATAATAAATTTTTGTAGTTTTAAATGTAAAACAATATTTATGATATCATTATGCAGTTAATCCTTTACATGAGTATTGCGAACAATTATTGTGTTGTTTTTTTGTCAATTAACACAATATTGAATTTTGCCATATGTTTATAAACATTTCTAATGCTGTAAATTATTTCTCCATTAAGGAAAGTCTTCTCTTATTTCTACTCTACTACGTATGGCTGAGCTGGATCTGGTAGCGTGATTTATGATGGAGTGGATATTAGCAATCTTGGGTTCCATACACTTACTGTTGCTTGCTGGCATTTCTGTCATTTCCACAAGACCAGGCGTTTCCAAGGATCAATCGGTACATGGCATTCTTTGACATTTATATTTATTTTGTTTATGGTTTAACGAACGTACAAAATTGTCGGTAGCAGTATTCCTATCAGTACATCTCAGAAATGACATAATAAATTAAGGCATTTCTTTCAGCTGTGTAAGGTGTCTTTCGAAGCACATAGTTAAAAGTTGACAGGATATTGTTGTAGAGTGTTGACTATCTTCCCCTACTGCCATATTGTTATTCTAGTAAAAAACTGTTTTTTCAATTGTTTATCGTCAATTATTTTACAGGTCTATTGACCCTTTTGAAGAGCATA
>WNGS01005451.1:8278181-8320346 GCA_020271785.1 Procambarus virginalis
AATCGCAGTGGAAAAACCACGTTGCCAAATAGGTTTACAAAACATATGCAGCATACATTATCAAACAAATCAAAACCCTAATTTACCCTAAAATATCAAGGAATTACAAAAATTACGCCGTCAATAAAAGCAGCACTCTGTGCCTACCAGACTTGAGCGGAAAATAATTTTAGCCAATATCGCGTAGTCTTAGCTACTCACGAACTCCTGAGCAAGACAGCTCAAGAGCCTCAGATGATTAATAAAAGCAACATACCTGGGTTTAATTGAAGAAAATCAAGAGAGCACGTCAACAAACACCCTCTCAGACCAGCGGTTATGGGGTGACTGACTGACTGGCCGGCTGGGTGTCAACAACACCCCGGCCCTTTAAATCCCTCGGTCAATACGTTATTCCTCCCTTGCCTACCATTCACAATTTTCCCCAACCTCCCTCATTTGTTTATCATAAAATAAGATGGATAAGGGACTATTCGTTATTTAATTATCACGAGGACTTGTTTGCATACTAAAGTTCAAACAATTTATGATCGTTTTCACTACGTATAGTTCTGCTGTGAGTACATGAGTGGAAAATGTTTATGGTTGTGGTGGCGGGGACCTTGTAGCTGATTATTGTGGGTCGTCATATGGTTGGGAATTGGCGGGAGATGGTGGATGTTCATGGTGAAACGGACTGTAGTCCCTTCCACTTGAATGCTGGTGGAATACGGATTGTAGTAGTGGTGGGAGGGATTGAGGCAGTGGTGGGGATGATAGTGAAGGTAGAGATGTGATAGTGATGTTGGTTGGTTCATGTATATTTATTGAGACAAGAAAGAAATACATCTCAAGGGATAGAGTAGCTTAGGCTATTTCTACCCCCCCATGTTTGGTGGTCATGGTTGGGTAGAGAGATGTGGTGGGGATGCTGAAACAGGCGAAATGTTTTGAGCTCTTTATGCTTCGCCTACTAGCCTTCTTCGTGTATACCTTTACGTTAATTAACTTTAACAGTCCTGAAATATGATACGTGGGTTTATGGTGTAAGAGGGAGGTGGTAGTGGAATGTGGTGGGGGGGGCGAGGGGATGGTGTTAGTCGGATATGGTTGGGGATGGTGGTACACGGATGTGGTGGGGAATGGTGGTAGAGAGATGTGGTGCGATATGGTGAAAACGGACGTATAGTGAAGAGATGTGTAGGGGGGGGGGTGGTGTTAGTGAATGTGGTGAGTGGTAACTCTCATAGAAAACGGAAGAAATTGTTGGCAAAACTTAACTATAGAAGCAAATATTATAAATCTACCTGTATTATCGTTTATTTAGTAATATTTATATGCGCCGAAGTATATACACTTGAGAGTTTACTTAATTTCACCCCTGGCCTATTTTCCAGGACCAAATACTTGCTGCATGGTAGTAAATTATTATGTTGGTCTTAATAACACTCGCAGTTCATACGCTTGAACCAAACAAACCTTACAGTGCTTACAGTCTAGCTACAGCTTTAAGCAGCAGCATTACTAATGATTAAAATAAGCATGTAATGAATTCCAACGAAGACTCGGAAGCTCCTAGCCAGGAACGGTTCGACCCTACACACGTAGGGTACTTTGGTTAGGCCGAGGGTTAGAAATAGCCTAAGCTACGCCTATCCTTCAATCAATCATTTTTTTTATTAATGCATTAGGTACATCTGCATTAGTGCAGCTACCCTAGACTATATGAACGGGAGTACAGTGTGTCAAAAAGCTAGCTACGTGATGCTAAAAAATCCCCATCACACAGGATGGTTAGTCATACAGAGGCATGTGATAAGTAGTCTGCACTGACAGACTCTGGGTTCATTATAAGGATATCATGAGCACAAGAGTGAATAAGGCAGCAGTGATAATAAAAGTCCCCATCTCGCAGGATGGTTAGTCATACAGGGCATGAAGCCTCCCATCAAGTTACAGCCCCGCTCCTTTGCCAGGTAAGTCCACTACGGACTCACCATAGCCCGTGCTACTTGGAACTTTTTGTTCTTAGTAGCTGAATCTAAAACAACAACAACAACAACCTATCCTTTTGGGATGCATTTTATTATCTCAATAAAGTTACTTGAACTGGAATACTCATATTTGCTAAATTCCAGTCCAGAAAAAGATCTTGGAATTTGCGTGCAAGTTGACAGGATGAGCCCAGGGGTGCATAATAGATTACCCAAGAGCAATAATCAATACCGGGACGAGGCTGGGGTCTACCTGGGAGCATGTATGTATGTATACACATACACCACTGGGCCTCTGCTCCTACCTTTATTCTCATGCCATACATTTTACACATACGTGGTGGTATAATCATAATAAATATAATGAATTGACCAATAATAATGCTAACAGATTAGTAATAGTCCCAACAATATTTACAATATTGATACAGTATTGTAATAATGATGATTGTAATGATGACATGTATCAACGGGAAACTTTAACGTGTCTTTTGTGTACTGTATGAATAAAATACTATTATTAAAATGCTAATATTTCTAACACTAATTTTAGATTAATGCATGCAACGAATATATATTAAATTTACATTATTCCTCCGTAAATCAAATTTCTTTTAATGAATATCACATAATCCAATAATATCTAACACGCCCAACAACAACATTAGGAATCCACTACAAATTGACGATTAATCGAAGCAACATATTTTTCAATATTTTTTTTTTTACCTAAATACACACGTTAAACCCTTTCAACACATGTGAATATAATATATCCCAATCAATCCCTCCCAAAAGAAAAGTTTCTATAGCTACTATGGTTGAAACGGACGAAATCCACAGTGTACTTTAGGAATTCAAAAGGACGTAAGCAAAATTTGAAACAGCCTAATCATAAACCTAACTTAACCTGTCCTAGGCTTAAGTATGCAATCTTGGACATAACATAAGTAATCTTAGGCCCTAATTTAATATATATATATATATATATATATATATATATATATATATATATATATATATATATATATATGCAGAATAACCACATGTGAAAAATAGAAAATGCTTAACGCGTTTTCGGCTAATTCGCCGTTAAGCATTTTCTATTTTTCACATGTGGTTATTCTGCATACTTGGATCAGTGTTTTTGTGATCATTGTTGCATATATATATATATATATATATATATATATATATATATATATATATATATATATATAATATATATATATATATATATATATATATATATATATATATATATATATATATTAGTATATTTTGGTAGCAGTCTTTCCTGTAGACATATGTTATTAAATATGACCGAAAAAGTAAGATTAATAATTCTAACACGAATTTTCTCAATTTTCCTTATGTTTGTTTTTACTGATGACGGTAAATTAAAAATCAATTCTCCAAAATTCATTCTTTATTTCTTAGTCTGACGCGACACTTGAGCGCGTTTCGTAAAACTTATTACATTTTCAAAGACTTTAGTTACACACACACAGAACAACTATAACTGAACAGAGTTTAAATACCTGCATTTGGGTGAGGTGACATGTTACAATGGTTTGGGGTGAGGTGAGAACAAACACAGAACACGAAACAATGGGTATAAGGGAAGAATAGATCTGTAACTGCAGAAGGCCTATTGGCCCGTATTTCTTGATGTTTCTATATTGGAGCGGAGTCTTGAAGTGGGTAGAATATAGTAGTGCGTTAATTGGCTGTTGATTGCTGGTGTTGACTTCTTGATGTGTAGTGCCTCGCAGATGTCAAGCCGCCTGTTGTCGCTGTATCTATCAATGATTTCTGTGTTGTTTGTTAAGATTTCTCTGGTGATGGTTTGGTTGTGGGAAGAGATTATATGTTCCTTGATAGGGCCCTGTTGCTTATGCATCGTTAATCGCCTGGAAAGAGATGTTGTTGTCTTGCCTATATATTGAGTTCTTTGGGGCTTACAGTCCCCAAGTGGGCATTTGAAGGCATAGACGACATTGGTCTCTTTCAAAGCGTTCTGCTTTGTGTCTGGAGAGTTTCTCATGAGTAGGTTGGCAGTTTTCTTGGTTTTATAGTAAATCGTCAATTGTATCTTCTGATTTTTGTCTGTAGGGATAACGTTTCTAGAAACGTTATCCCTACAGACAAAAATCAGAAGATACAATTGACGATTTACTATAAAACCAAGAAAACTGCCAACCTACTCATGAGAAACTCTCCAGACACAAAGCAGAACGCTTTGAAAGAGACCAATGTCGTCTATGCCTTCAAATGCCCACTTGGGGACTGTAAGCCCCAAAGAACTCAATATATAGGCAAGACAACAACATCTCTTTCCAGGCGATTAACGATGCATAAGCAACAGGGCCCTATCAAGGAACATATAATCTCTTCCCACAACCAAACCATCACCAGAGAAATCTTAACAAACAACACAGAAATCATTGATAGATACAGCGACAACAGGCGGCTTGACATCTGCGAGGCACTACACATCAAGAAGTCAACACCAGCAATCAACAGCCAATTAACGCACTACTATATTCTACCCACTTCAAGACTCCGCTCCAATATAGAAACATCAAGAAATACGGGCCAATAGGCCTTCTGCAGTTACAGATCTATTCTTCCCTTATACCCATTGTTTCGTGTTCTGTGTTTGTTCTCACCTCACCCCAAACCATTGTAACATGTCACCTCACCCAAATGCAGGTATTTAAACTCTGTTCAGTTATAGTTGTTCTGTGTGTGTGTAACTAAAGTCTTTGAAAATGTAATAAGTTTTACGAAACGCGCTCAAGTGTCGCGTCAGACTAAGAAATAAAGAATGAATTTTGGAGAATTGATTTTTAATTTACCGTCATCAGTAAAACAAACATAAGGAAATTGAGAAAATTCGTGTTAGAATTATTAATCTTANGGGGGGACATGATCACCACATTCAAGATTCTCAGGGGAATCGACAGGGTTGATAAAGACAGGCTGTTTAACACAAGGGGCACATGCACTAGGGGACACAGGTGGAAACTGAGTGCCCAAATGAGCCACAGAGATATTAGAAAGAACTTTTTTAGTGTCAGAGTGGTTGACAAATGGAATGCATTAGGAAGCGATGTGGTGGAGGCTGACTCCATACACAGTTTCAAATGTAGATATGATAGAGCCCATTAGGCTAAGGAAACTGTACACCTGTTGATTGACGGTTGAGAGGCGGGACCAAAGAGCCAGAGCTCAACCCCCGCAAGCACAACTAGGTGAGTACAACTAGGTGAGTACACACACACACACACACACACACACACACACACACACACACACACGCACACACGCACACACGCACGCACGCACGCACGCACGCCTTTGACACAGCTTGTCGGAAATTGGGAATTGTCAGAAAGCCTTTGACACAGTACCGCATAAGAGGCTGGTACATAAGCTGGAGAGACAGGCAGGTGTAGCTGGTAAGGTGCTCCAGTGGATAAGGGAGTACCTAAGCAATAGGAAGCAGAGAGTTGCAGTGAGGGGTGAGACCTCAGATTGGCGTGAAGTCACCAGTGGAGTCCCACAGGGCTCTGTACTCTGTCCTATCTTGTTTCTGATATATGTAAATGATCTTCCGGAGGGTATAGAATCATTTCTCTCAATGTTTGCGGACGATGTCAAAATTATGAGAAGGATTAAGACAGAAGAGGACTGTTTGAGGCTTCAAGAAGTCCTAGACAAGCTGAAGAAATGGTCGAACAAATGGTTGTTAGAGTTTAACCCAACCAAATGTAATGTAATGAAGATAGGTGTAGGGAGCAGGAGACCAGATACAAGGTATCATCTGGGAGAGGAAATTCTTCAGGAGTCAGAGAAAGAAAAAAGACTTGGGAGTTGATATCACGCCAGACCTGTCTCCTGCAGCGCATATCAAGAGGATAACATCAGCGGCATATGCCAGGCTGGCCAACATACGAACGGCATTCAGAAACTTGTGTAAAGAATCATTCAGAACTTTGTATACCACATATGTCAGGCCAATCCTGGAGTATGCAGCCCCAGCATGGAGTCCATATCTAGTCAAGGATAAGACTAAACTGGAAAAGGTTCAATGGTTTGCCACCAGACTAGTACCCGAGCTGAGAGGCATGAGCTACGAGGAGAGACTACGGGAATTAAACCTCACTTCGCTAGAAGACAGAAGAGTTAGGGGGGATATGATCACCACATTCAAGATTCTGAAGGGAATTGATAGGGTAGATAAAGACAGGCTGTTTAACACAAAGGGCACACGCACTAGGGGACACAGGTGGAAACCGAGTGCCCAAATGAGCCACAGAGATATTAGAAAGAACTTTTTTTAGTGTCAGAGTGGTTGACAAATGGAATGCATTAGGCAGTGATGTGGTGGAGGCTGACTCCATACACAGTTTCAAGTGTAGATATGATAGAGCCCAGTAGGCTCAGGAACCTGTACACCTGTTGATTGACGGTTGAGAGGCGGAACCAAAGAGCCAGAGCTCAACCCCTGCAAACACAACTAGGCGAGTACACAACTACCTGCAAAAGGCTATAGGCCCAGATGGAATCTCCCCTTGGATACTAAGGCAAGGAGCAGAAGCACTGTGCCTGCCACTCTCCATAGTTTATAACAAATCACTGGCAACAGGGAACTGCCAAAAATTTGGAAGACTGCTAATGCAGTCCCGATATAAAAGAAGGGGGATAGACAGGAGGCACTGAACTACAGGCCAGTGTCCCTAACTTGCATACCATGCAATTTGATGGAGAAGATTGTGCGAAAAAAGCTAGTGGAACATCTGGAGCGAAAGAACTTTGTAACATAACATCAACATGGGTTCAGGGATGGCAGGTCCTGCCTCACAAGATTAATTGAATTCTACGACCAGGCAACAAAAGTCAGGCAAAAACAGAGAGGCTTGGGCAGGCTGCATATTTTTGGAGTGCCAAAAAGCCTTTGACACAATACCACACAAGAGGCTAGTGAAAAAGCTAGAGATGCAGACAGGAGTGAAAGGTTAGGTACTCCATTGGATAAGGGAGTACCTAAGCAACAGAAGACAACGAGTCGAGGTCTCAGATTGGTGGAACGTCACCAGTGGAGTCCCGCAGGGTTCAGTCCTTGGACCTATACTGTTTCTGATATATATATATGTGATCTCCCAGAGGGTATAGAATCTTTCCTCTCATTGCTTGCTGATGATGCAAAAATTATGAGGAGGATTAAAACAAGAAGATAGGAGGAGGCTATAAGATGAAGATGACCTAGACAGACTGAATGAATAGTCCAGCAAATGGCTACTAAAGTTCAACCCGAGTAAATGCAAGGTAATGAAACTAGGCGGTGGAAACAGGAGGCCAGCCACAGGATACCGAATGGGAGATGAAATACTTCGTGAAACGGACAGAGAAAGATCTGGGAGTTTATATCACACCAAACCTGTCTCCTGAAGCCCATATAAAAAGAATTACATCTGCGGCATACGCGAGGCTGGCTAACATCAGAACAGCCTTCAGGAACCTGTGTAAGGAATCATTCAGAACCTTTTATATGGCATATGTAAGAATATTCCTGGAGTATGCGGTCCCAGCATGGAGCCCGTACCTTGTTAAGCACAAGACGAAGCAGGAAAAAGTTGAGAGGTTTAACACTAGATTAGACCCAGAACTAAGAGGCATAATTTATGAGAAAAGGCTGCGTGAGATGCACCTCATGACACTAGAAGGCAGAAGAGTAAGGGGAGACTTGATCACTACCTACAAAATTCTAAGAGGAAATGACAGAGTAGATAAAGATAAACTTTTTAACACAGGTGGTACGGGAACAAGGGGGGACAGGTGGAAACTGTGTACCCAAATGAGCCACAGAGACGTTAGAAAGAACTTTTTCAGTGTCAGAGTAGTTAACAAATGGAATGCATTAGGCAGTGATGTGGTGGAGGCTGACTCCATACACAGTTTCAGATGTAGATATGATAGAGCCCAGTAGGCTCAGGAATCTGAACCTCAGTTGATTGACGGTTGAGAGGCGGGACCAAAGAGCCAGAGCTCAATCCCCGCAAGCACAAATAGGTGAGTACACGAGCGCGTGCACACGCGCGTGCGCACATGGTTCACTGTACCTAATCAGTGGTGGGATTAAAAATAATTACACAATAATGGCCAGGGGACCAAAAAGTAATCCAAAGTGGGATTTAGACAGGCAGGGTGTAGGGAGACACTCCGGAAAGGAGTATGTCTATCTGTCTGTCTGTCTGTCTCTGTGTCTGTCTGTAATTAAAGGTACTAATAACGTCCAGCAAATTTAACTTTCAACTCTCACAAAGTTTTCAGAGATACCGGACTCAACACACACGGAGAGTGTTGAACATGAACATTAAATCACCACACAGTTGCACATATACTCACCCTAGACAAGCCTACCGTGGTTGCACACTCAACAATGCTCATGTCAATGTTAAATTAGCAGGCCGTCGCAGTTTAGAGACTGAATATTCCAGCAGCGTGGCCGCCCCCCCCCCACCTCGTTAATTGCCAGATGGCCCTGTTGCCAAGCCTAACACAGGCAACAACTACGTCAGGTCCAACTAGAGGTGCAACTTTGCTAAAAAAAAATGTAATTCTTTGAAAGATCGATCCAAGTGAGTGAAATTTTATACCCATGCAACTGTTAATTGCATCTTTATATAATATATATATATATAATATATATATATATATATATAATTTGTATCATTAACTTTGTTTTGCCTTGTATGCCAATTCTTGCAGCTTCTGCAGTGTAGACCATGCAAGCCATTTTGGTTGCATTCCACCTTGTTACAGTTGCACTCGCTCAAATGTGAACTGGGGCATCAAGGAGGAGGACCAGAGCAATACGTCTCTGGGTCTAGACGTGTGCCGGTTGCAGACAGGTCACGCTAAATGTAAGTCTCCAGTATGGGAGCACGCACGGCTTTAAAGCCAGCTATTTTCACAGCACCGCTCCTGTGCCAGGTAAGTCCACTACGGGCTCACCATAGCCCGTGCTACTTGGAACTTGTTCCGAGTAGCTGAATCTATAACAGAGCTATTTTCCCTTGTAGCCCGTCTTGTTTACATAGTACTTATATCACAATATGAACCACCGTACAAATACTGACGTATAGACAATTGGAAAGTTATTTTTGTACTATTGCATTTGGAAAAAAAACCAGCTTAGGTTTTGTATATAGCTAATAAAATCTAACCTAAACATCCTAGGCTTAATACACGCTATAGGAGGCTTATATAGTTCACATAAGTGCTCTATTAGGCCTAGGAATATTTTTTTTGGGGGTTTGTAACTTTATTTGTCTGGACCAAATCCTGCCAATTGCCCATTAGCATATGTACAATGGTGGACATAGTTACAACCAGTAGTATCTGAACAGCAGGTGGCGTTGTGTTGTCTACTGTGCCGCCTATTGCGGCGTTGTAGACCTGACCTAAGCCTCGGATATTCTCTCTACGATCATCGACGAAGGAAAGTGTCTTCTCGGCCTGTCGCACCCATTCACCCTTTCTATCCCACTCCCCTTACTTCCACCCCTCACCACCCCCTCCCCCTCACTCTTCTTTCCCCTCAACTCGGAACCCTCATCCCCCCCCCACACTGGAGGCACCTTTTACTACTCCATCCGCCCCTCCTCTCAGCCCCCGGCTCTCTCTCACCCCTCCTCGTGCTATCACAACTACGCCCCTCCACCCATACAACCCCCTCACGACCCTAAGCCTCCCCCCATCCCGCCCCTCTACTATACTCTCTCCCCCTCAACCCTAACTGGATGCAGATTCCCAGGATTTCCCCCCCCCCCCACCCCACTTTCTCTCTCTCCAATCGACACAAAGTGATCCTGAACACGCACACTACCCCCCTACCACCCCCTACACCCTCTCCCCCCCCCATTCCTCTTATGTCTGCTTACTGTGCACGCCGCCTCTGCTGCCACACACACACACACACACCACACACACACACACACACACACACACACACACACACACACACAACACACACAACACACACACACACACACACGCGCGCGCGCGCAAACGCGCACGCGTGTGCCTGGTAGCCTGGTGAAGCGCGCAGAATCTTAATTCTATTATCTTCAGATGATTTCGGGGCTTTAGTGTCCCCGCGGCCCGGTCTTCGACCAGGCCTCCCCCCAGGAAGCAGCCCGTGACAGCTGACTAACACCCAGGTACCTATTTTACTGCTAGGTAACAGGGGCATAGGGTGAAAGAAACTCTGTCCATTCTTTCTCGCCGGCGTCCGGGATCGAACCCGGGACCACAGGATCATAAGCCCAGCGTGCTGTCCGCTCGGCCGACCGGCTCCCTGGCGCGGGTTCCATTCCCGCACCAGGCAGACACAAATGGGCAAAGTTTCTTTCACCCTGAATGCCCCTGTTACCTAGCAGTAAATAGGTACCTGGGAGTTAGCCAGCTGTCACGGGCTGCTTCCTGGGGTGTGTGTGGTGTGGGGGAAAAAAAGTAGTTGATTGACAGTTGAGAGGCGGGCCGAAAGAGCAAAGCTCAACCCCCACAAATACAACTAGGTGAATACGCACACACAGTTTGATACACACCTGGCTAGCTATATATATAATATCTAATTATACTTTGTTAGAATGTGTCGACAAGGTAAGAATTAGGACGGCGGCGGTGACTATCATTTGTTGTGGGGAGTCAATAGTGACTATGTTGATAGTCCTTGTGTCTTTAATCCATAGTGATTTGTAAAGTTTTGGGTCAAATTCCTTGTATTTCAAATTTACGACCATTGACTTTGAAGCATTTCACAGAAAACTTGGTTAATACTGTTCTGACTCGTATGTAACTATGGTCGTCTGGGGCAACGATGATCGACTCTTTACAACTTGTATATAATGCAAATATATATTATATCACTGGTTCACACGCACCTTTTATATTCTCCTGATAGACCGGTGGTCTGATAGATCAAGTTCCACCCCTCACTTGCTTACCTGCTTGATACAGGTAAGCAAGGTAACCTGTATTAAGGAAGCAAGGAACCCTGCTTGAAGGGGTTCTGGGAGTTGTTCTACTCCCCAAGCCCGGCCTGAGGCCAGGCTTGACTTCCGAGACCTTGGTCCACCAGGCTGTTGCTTGGAGCGGCTCGCAGGCCCACATATCCACCACAGCCCGGCACTTCTTGAAGAAAATTATCTAGTTTTCTCTCGAAGATATCACAAGAGCTATCACAAGATACCCTTACGGGGGGGGGGGGGGATCTTGCACGACGACTTCGTGGTGTTATAAAAACCTCCCAGTCACTTGTGGCCCACAAGGTAGCCCACAAGGTGGCCCACAAGGTGGCCCACAAGGTGGCCCACAAGGTGGCCCACAAGGTGGCCCACAAGGCGGCCCACAAGGCGGCCCACAAGGTAGCCCCCCCGCCAACCTTGCTATACGCATTCCCCCTCTCCCCACCCCTCCCTATTGGGATCATAAAATGATACTGGTCCCATCTCTTTAGCCAGTCCTCCCTCCCCCCCCCCAACCCCACGACCCTCCACAACCCCCCTTCGTGCAATTTTAAACACCCCTCCCCCCTCCTGTCTGGCTAGCCAACCCCCAAAACCCCCCGCCTCCTCCCCCACTACATCATCCATACTTCCCCTCCATCCATACTCATTCATCTGTATACCCCCCCCCATCTTGATTTCCCCAAAGGGCATATGTATATACATAGATGCGAAAATGTTTATTGATGTTTGCAGTGGATTCGTATTGCAGTGGATTCGTATTGCAGTGGATTCGTATTGCAGTGGATTCGTATTGCGGTGGATTCGTATTGCAGTGGATTCGTATTGCAGTGGATTCGTATTGCAGTGGATTCGTATTGCAGTGGATTCGTATTGCAGTGGATTCGTATTGCAGTGGATTCGTATTGCAGTGGATTCGTATTGCAGTGGATTCGTATTGCAGTGGATTCGTATAAGGAATTTTGAACATAATTCGCACGATGGTCGATGGCGTCTGGGGGTAAAAACAAATTGGGCTCTTAGGCGGTTCTGTTACAAGCTTAATGGACAGCAGGAGGCCCTAAATATAGGAAGATTGGGATCTGGGAGGACCCCGGGGTACCTGGTGGTGTAACCAGGGGGGGGGGAGGGGCATCAACATCTGCTGAGGGAATCTGGGCAGCTACCCTGGGGGAGATGGCAGCACCCCTTGGGGGGGGGGGAGATGGCAGCACCCCTTGGGGGGGGGAGATGTCAGCACCCCTTGGGGGGGGGAGATGTCAGCACCCCTTGGGGGGGGGGAGATGTCAGCACCCCTTGGGGGGGGGGAGATGTCAGCAGTGAAGAGATGTTGCCATCATTCAGGCAGCGGTGATTAATATTGCACGAATGTTTCAGTACGACAGGATCTTCTTATCTTGAGGTTATCTTGAGATGATTTCGGGGCTTAGTGTCCCCGCGACCCGGTCCTCGACCAGGGTTCCCACCCCCAGGAAGCAGCCCGTGACAGCTGACTAACTCCCAGGTACCTATTTCCTGCTAGGTAACAGGGGCATCAGGGTAAAAGAAACTCTGCCCATTTGTTTCTCGCCGGCGCCCGGGATCGAACCCGGAACCACAGGATCACGCGTCCAGTGTTCTGTCCGCTCAGCCACCGGCTCCATAGGTATCTATACCATAGATACAGAGCTGTACAGGACCATGACAAGTGAAAATGGGCCATATTAATCCCCCGCCATGGTAGTGGCCCCTAATTTCATAGGCCATGGTAGTGGCCCTAATTTCGAGGGGCGACTTGCCCCCACTATAGTCATCAACAGCTTAACATCGCAACTACACAACCACCACATGTACACAGACAGGAATACGGCATAACAAGCAGGACAGTATCTGTGCAACATGGCGCTGCAGCGCATGCTGTGATCAACAGAGGCCGCTGCAGTATGCAACATCAACACGAGGCATGAGGGTAAGAGAAATTTCATCAATGCATGAACATTTTGATTGATGCAACCTCTCATACCCATCCCTTGGGTGGTGGAGAGAGAGAGAGAGAGAGAGAGAGTTACAGAGGCACATAATGGGCTCAGAGACTTGAATTTTCTTTTTCAATTTTGCCCCAAGGGGTGAGTTTATTGGGCAGCGCCACTCATCCTGTGAGTGGACACACCGCCATAGTGACAGTATTGGGCAGCGCCACTCATCCTGTGAGTGGACACACCGCCATAGTGACAGTATTGGGCGGGCCAGTCATCCTGTGAGTGGACACACCGCCATAGTGACAGTATTGGGCAGCGTCACTCATCCTGTGAGTGGACACACCGCCATAGTGACAGTATTGGGCAGCGCCACTCATCCTGTGAGTGGACACACCGCCATAGTGACAGTATTGGGCAGCGCCACTCATCCTGTGAGTGGACACACCGCCATAGTGACAGTATTGGGCAGCGTCACTCATTCTGTGAGTGGACACACCGCCATAGTGACAGTATTGGGTAGCGCCACTCATCCTGTGAGTGGACACACCGCCATAGTGACAGTATTGGGCAGCACCACTCATCCTGTGAGTGGACACACCGCCATAGTGACAGTATTGGGCAGCACCACTCATCCTGTGAGTGGACACACCGCCATAGTGACAGTATTGGGCAGCGCCACTCATCCTGTGAGTAGACACACCGCCATAGTGACAGTACTGGCAGCACCACTCCTCCTGTGAGTAGACACACCGCCATAGTGACAGTACTGGGCAGCGTCACTCATCTTGTGAGTGGACACACCGCTATAGTGACAGTATTGGGCAGCGCCACTCCTCCTGTGAGTAGACACACCGCCATAGTGACAGTACTGGGCAGCGTCACTCATCCTGTGAGTGGACACACCACCATAGTGACAGTATTGGGCAGCACCACTCATCCTGTGAGTGGACACACCACCATAGTGACAGTATTGGGCAGCGCCACTCATCCTGTGAGTGGACACACCGCCATAGTGACAGTATTGGGCAGCGTCACTCATCCTGTGAGTGGACACACCACCATAGTGACAGTATTGGGCAGCGCCACTCATCCTGTGAGTGGACACACCACCATAGTGACAGTATTGGGCAGCACCACTCATCCTGTGAGTGGACACACCGCCATAGTGACAGTATTGGGCAGCGCCACTCATCCTGTGAGTGGACACACCGCCATAGCAGCATGTACAACACTCCCCAATAGGAAGAAACCCCCGCTGGGTTGTTCATCCTTGTCAAGCTCGGAGACTGATGCCGAATTTCCTGACTACTCGTGCCCATGCCGCCTCCTGAGTGGTTTAATGCAATTCTGGTGCCCAAAAGTTCATTTAGTTAAGTATCAATCCCTTCTCCTCCCTCCACCCATACACCAGTGTGACGTCACAGCTGCGGGCCTTACACAACTGGTCCTGAGTGTGACGTCAGAGAACAACATTCTCCACCCCCCCCCCACAATGGTCAAAGAGGGGGGGGGGGTAGAGAGGAGGGGGAATTGGAGAAATATGAGCAGGAAAACGAAGGAGAGGAAGAAGGAATAACAAGAGAACAAAATGAATAAAGAGAGAATATAAATATATATTTTATATATCACTAACTCTAGGACCCTTCGAGGATTCGAACCCAGACCGCAGGGGAGTAGGGGAAGATCTCGCCAGTCACTAGCACGGTACCCTGACCACTACATCCGCGATCCTCTACAAGCTCTGATTGGTGTTGGAACTCGTCTGTTCCACGACCAACCACCACCCGGCAACACCCGTGGCGAGTTCTGGGTCCAGTTATTTAATCCAATCTCCGAGCATGCTAGGGATTGCATTGAGTACATTTACATCACCTAAGAGGTCATAGTTACAGTAACACCTGTACTCGGGGACCATTCAAGCTTGACTCACAAATGTACTCAGTGCGACAACGAAAAAAAACGTTTCTTGTACTCATCTTGAGATTATCTTGAGATGATTTCGGGGCTTTTTAGTGTCCCCGGGGCCCGGTCCTCGACCAGGCCTCCACCCCAGGAAGCAGCATGTGACTGATGTCACTTAGTGAAGAGATTAAGCAATAGATCAGCATGACATTAGTGAAGAGATTAAGCAATAGATCAGCATGACACTAGTGAAGAGATTAAGCAACAGATCAGCATGACACTAGTGAAGAGATTAAGCAATAGATCAGCATCAGTAATGACTATCTAAAAACCATATTATCTCCCACTACCAATGATGGTGGCAAAATTGTCATTTGCAGAGATGTTTGTCTCAATTTTTTTTTAAGTAATTGAAAGCAGTGGTCTGGTAACTACCAACCACCGAATCTCTCCTTTCTGCGCCCAAACTACATCTGCTCTATTCCACAAATTCCTTGAGCTGGCCAGAGTTGGTAGAGGCGTAGGAGTCAGCAGCCTCGCACAATTATGTAATAGTGTGACATTATTCGGCGGCACAGCCTTGTGTTTGTCCAGTGTTTTAAGGAGACGACAAACTTCATCCTGTTGACTAACCACATCAGACAACTTTAACCCAGTTATTGGATAAAGATGTGGCTGTTGTCGGTCAAGAGATAAGGACTTGCATCTTGGCAACAAAATGATTATTCAGTAGGTCAGACTGGTTGATACCTGGTTGATGGGGTTCTGGGAGTTGTTCTGCTCCCCAGGCCCGGCCCGAGGCCAGGCTTGACTTGTGAGAGTTTGGTCCACCAGGCTGTTGCTTGGAGCGGCTCGCAGGCCCACATATCCACCACAGCCCGGTTGGTCCGGCACTCCTTTGAGGAAACAATCTAATTTCCTGTTGAAGATTCTTGAAGTCTCTTCCCTGTTTAGGGGTGGGATTGCTCGAGACCATCAGACTTTGAATCCAAATCTCCCTGATTCAACTTTTTTTTCTAGTTTCTGATCCCGCATCTGGATCTAACCCACTAGTGAACATCTTTCGCTTCAGGACAAGTCGGTCCATAATTGTTTCTGTTTAAGAGTCGAAGGATGCCTCTTAAATCTCCTCCAGACCTTGTTTTTGGCATCACTAACACCTGGCAGCGATAACCGAGAAATACTGAGAAATAATACTACCTGTCATCAACATGTGTTGGAGGTGCAGTATGCGGCTGGTCAACACGCTTGCTTGGCTGCTCACGTCTCCCTGCAGCACGGCATTCCATTCGGTTGCCTGTTGAGTGAAGGACTGGCCAGTTGCCTCGTTACCAAAGGCAGGTTGTGCGAGCGGATTCCTCACCTCTTGTCTGTCGGGATGACAGTGGAACTACGGGCTCACCATAGCCCGTGCTACTTGGAACTTTTTGTTGCAAGTAGCGAATCTTAAACAACAAGAATGAAGACAGCTTAAAGTAGTCTGGTTAATCCAATATATCCCAGGAGTCTGCAAAGAACTGTAATTTGCAGGAACGTGCAGTTATAACAAGGAAAGAAACTATTTTATGAGTTTGGAAGCTCTCAAACGTTATCAGGTGGTTGTTGTTATAGATTCAGCTACTCGAACATGTTCCAAGTAGCACGGGCTATGGTGAGCCCGTAACTTACCTGGCACAGGAGCTGGGCAAGAAGCACGGGCTATGATTAGCCTCGTGGACAGGAGATGTCTCCCGTGCGTTATCAGGGCTGGGAACTGTTAAGAGTTCATTAATGTCTCATCTGCCTGTGATGTTGCCGAGGTCAATTAGAATATGGTCGCAGTTATGTCGCATTAGTAGGGAGTCCAGACTGTTGACCAAGGAGTTAATAGGGGAAGTACGCTGCCATTCACGCTTGTACATTGCGCAATACTCTAAATGACGTTCCGGCATTCATGCATATATTGAACATTTCTAGATGAATAGGGATGGCCACATCAATAGGTTAGGCTGCACAGATTTTATTAAATTTCAAACCTACCTACTACCCCCCCCCCCCCCCCACCATTCTCCCTCCCTCCGTGCAATGCGCAAGGTGACAATTATTGGTGAATTTCCACGACTCTCCCTCCCTTCCTTTCTTCCTTCCACATCCCTTCCTTCCCCACATCCCTTCCTTCCCCACATCCCTTTCCCCTACCTATTTCTTGGCTTTTAGCGCCTGCCTGCGCTAGGCTTCCGTTCCTACTATCTCTTCCTCCCGCTTACCTCGTCCTCCTCATCGTTCACCATCCTCAAGACTTAACACACACAGCACCACTCTTGTGCCAGGTAAGTCCACTACGGGCTCACCATAGCCCGTGCTACTTGGAACTTGTTCAGAGTAGCTGAATCTATGACAGCAAAATCAAGACTTAATTTCATCAGTTCACAAGCCGGGTAACGATGTTTATTTTTGTACCTGATTCCTCTCCACCCTCCTTCCCTTTACCACCTTCTTCCCTCCTTCCCTTTACCTTCTTCTACCCCTCCTTCCCCCCTTCAGCTTCTTCTGAAGGGTACAGGAGTAGGACACAAGGAAAAGGGAGAGAGAGAGAGGGGGATTCTATCACAGTTTGCGGGCCGAGTGTTCGGTTGTTTTTCCAGACATTTGTGAAGAAATTGCTATCCCTGGAATTTGACTGACGAATCGATCTGCCTCGCTCTCCACGTCTCCCCTCTGAACGCTCCCTCTGTCCCACCCCTCTTGACAGGTGCACATGTAGATGACTGACATCAATATTTTTTACCCCTTACTACCTCCCCTCTTCTTCCCTACCCGTTCCCCACTTCCACCCAGCGCCCTTCCCCCCTCCATTTCATTCCGACCTCACATATTCCTCTAGCCTGTCACCCTCTTCTCTCCCATACTCTTCAGATCACATCCTTCTCCAATCAATGTTTACAAGGTGGATCCCAACCTTGTCGCACGCTTGCGTGTGAGAGAGACCGCGCGCGAGAGCAATAGAGAGCGAAAGAGCGCGCGAGAGTGAGAGCGATAGAGAGAGAGTGAGCGCGAGCTAGCTAGAGCATAATGCTGCATGCTAGAGCATTACAACCAAGCATACAAGCAGCGAAGCATCAGGAGACACCACCACCAGCATAGGTCCCAGGTGTAGGCTTACACGGATGGTGCAACCCACTGTCCTGCCGACACACTCACCCATATAGTGTCGGGGGTTTGTGGCGAGTAGCAATGCCCGCGGCGGCGCCTTCCCCCTACACATGGTGACTTCCCACCCCCCCCCCCCCCCCGCACAAAGACCGCGGTCATCGTACAATACCCGCCTCGCGGGTCTAGACAACGGCAGCTATAACACCCAACAGTCAATCCCCAAACATGTGGTCAATAAACATTACCGTATGTCTCATACCGAGCCAAAGGGTGTATAAAACTGATTGTATTATCGTCAAATAATTTAATGTGACATTGCTACTCGAAGCGTCCTCGGCAGTTTCAGAATATACGCCCATAAAGGTGAAACCAACATGGGCAATAATAAATTTATGCAGTGGAAAGGGAAAACAGATGTGGGAGGGAAGGAGGGAGGGAGGGACAGTAGGGGGGGGGGGAGGGAGAGATGAGGGAGGGAGGAGAGAAACAAGTTCAATACTACAAGCAATGGTGGTGGCAACAGTGGTCGATGGGGGATCCGGTCTGCGAGTCCTTCCCCTTGCTCACACCACCTCCACGACCACCACCACACCTCCACGACGACCACCACCACACCTCCACGACGACCGCCACCACACCTCCACGACGACCGCCACCACACCTCCACGACGACCGCCACCACACCTCCACGACCGCCACCACACCTCCACGACCGCCACCACACCTCCACGACCGCCACCACACCACGACCACACCGTAACTACGACCACCACGACTACTGCTACAAATACTACCCCTATCTTTAATCACTACTGCCGCTGCCACTACCAAGGCTACGATGTCCTTATCTCCAGGTAAGGATCTTTTGTTTGGTGGCCACCCCTCCCCCCCCCCATAAGCCTACGGGTTTACGCTTAGGCTCCCACACTTGACCACCTGGCCTTTCTCGCCGCTTCTCTTCTTTCATCGACTATTTGAATCACCACTTTTTTCTCTTCCCCTTCCATCATTTGCAATCTTCTCTTTATCCTTCCCAACTCCCTCACAGTCACTCATTGGTAAGTAGGTAGTTACTTAAACTCACTCCTTCCTACATACAGAAATCACAATAGCGTGATATATCAAATGAACAAATCCACAAGAGCCGTGATGAGGATTCGAACTTACGCCCGGGATGATCCTTGTGGATTTGTTCACTCCTTCCTCCTATAATCTCCAAGCCAACACCCCCCCACCCCCCATCTCTCTCTCCCTCACCACCACCTCTTCTCTTGTCTCACTAAAACTTTGTCAATCTCTCTTCTCCATGAATATTATTCTACTTCATCCTTCATTACTCAAAAAAATCCTATCCACTCTCCTTTCCCAAAAGTTTCCCTCCTATCCCAATGGCTTTCCTCACTCTCCCTCTATTCCAATGGCTTCCCTTCCTCAGGGAGCCGGTCGGCCGAGCGGACAGCACACTGGGCTTGTGATCCTGTGGTCCCAGCGCCGGCGAGAAACAATGGGCAGCGTTTCTTTCACCCTATGCCCCTGTTACCTAGCAGTAAAATAGGTACCTAGGTGTTAGTCAGCTGTCACGGGTTGCTTCCTGGGGGTGGAGGCCTGGTCGAGGACCGGGCCGCGGGGACACTAAAGCCCCAAAATCATCTCACGATAACCATTCTCCCTCTATCCCAATGGTTTCCCTCCTTCCTATCACAATTGCGTCCCTCCCTCCTAACCCTATGGCTTCCCTCCCTCCCTCCCTCCCTCAACCCCAATGGCTTCCCTCCCTCCCTCCCTCAACCCCAATGGCTTCCCTCCCTCTCCCGTAGTTACCTCTCTCCGTCAGCTCTCTCTCTCACTTTGATTCTAAGTTTTTTCTTTCCTTGGTGCGACCTCCGCCTCCCTTTCTAGAGTTGCCTGTCTTTCCCATACATCACTAATAATGTATTGTATTGTTTTTAATATATCTTTCCTTCGTATAATCTCTCTCTTACCACCATATAAACCTTCCCCATTCCCCCTCCTTTTCAGTAACATCAACTGATGTGCAGAGCTAAACAAAACACATTAAATGAATTCACATTTACTGCACGCTAAGAAACATTTAATCAAGAAGCGGAAATTGAAAGTACACTAGTTTTGGCGACCGGAAACTTATTAAACAAAAAGCCACGAACGTCACCACACAAACCACAGCCCGGAGGCTACTGGAAGAAAGTGATCGTTGTTGTTGTTTCAGATTTAGCTACTCAGAACGGAATGTCCATGTAGCACGGGCTATGGTGAGCCCGTAAAGAAAGTGATCGATATTTTGGGCTTTTATACCATGCAAGTTGGGATGTTGCCAATTATGTTTTTTTCCCCAATTCCATTAACTCGAGTAAATGTGCTTGTGCTCAAGTATTTAAGTGCAATTATAAGTACAGTACTATATATATATATATATATATATATATATATATATATATTATATATATATATATATATATAATATATATATAAATATATATATATATATACATAAATACATACATAATATATATATACATAATATATATATTATATATATACCATTCAGGCTTGTTCGCATATATATATATATATATATATATATATATATATATATATATATATATATATATATATATATATATATATATATATATATATATAATATATATATATAGACGGGAGACATCTGTCCACGAGGCTAACCATAGCCCGTGCTTCTTGCCCCGCTCCTGTGCCAGGTAACTTACGGGCTCACCATTGCCCGTGCTACTTGGAACTTGTTCCGAGTAGCTGAATCTATAACAACAACATATATATATACAGTACTATAGGACGGGAGACGTCTCCCGTCACGCAGGGTGCAGTTGCACCTCCACAGGGCTCCAGTATCAGCTCTTGATACTGGTGATGGCTCCAAAGGGCCACCACTTACGGGCTATTCATGCCCGTGCCACCTTTTGGGTGGCTTAATCTTTATCAATCAATCAATCTACAGTACTATATTATATATTTTAAGCTACTTGTCGCAATCGGAAGCCTCAGTATAATTATTAGTGGTCCAGAGTCCCAACGTTTCTGACAATTGCCCGGTAAATTGATTTCATACGACATTTTCACGAACTAAAAGCATAAATAATTGCTTAGATTTTTTTTCAGTTACAGATACTGACATTTACAATTTTAACGAGTGCATAAGAAAAAGAAAAACATAAGAGCAACGCCCAAACGAATGAAAAACGAATAAAAATAAAAAAGTCATTAATGATTAATATTAGTGATAAACCAACGGGTAGTGTACGATTATATATTTTAGGTACTCCTTAACATGTAAACTGTGATTAGCCTATCGGTTTACATTTGCTCAGATTGGTTCTTCCCTCCCCCCTCTCCTCCCACAGAGCAAAACCCGAATCCAGCCAGCATTATGCCATTAAATTAATAATGTTAGGATATCCAATAATGTCATACTCTAACAACAAACAATAATTCTCCAGCTCGTAAAAGCCCCGATCAACTTACCTTTCATCAGCTCTTAATTATTAATGGTTTTGTCGTAAATGGTGCCCTTTTTTGTTCTCCCCCTTAGCGGGCCGAAGCGACCCGTCTGGCCGGGCTAAATGGCCGAGACCAAACACAAAAACACACCCTTTTCTAGCCTCCACCTGACTACCATATTGTTTCCCGCCTTCAATCCTATCCGCCAATCCTTCCTGTAGTCGCCTCCAATCTTCTCTTCCCTCTCCTCCGTTCGTCTACTTATCTGGCATTTCAGTACCTCTGCGGAACCTTTCCTATTCAAACCCTGGAGCAAATACAAACCGTCCAGGATGTATTTAATCATCAAATGATTAAAATGAAAGATAAAAAGAATAAAAATGCATCCGGGAGGTAATGCATCACCACGTATACCATATTTAAGGGCGAGAGATTAGAGTTTTCTTTGTATGTATCAATGTACACTAACTGCTTTAGTCAGTCCATTACTAAAGCAGTGTACTAAATGATGTACATAGTGTACACCATTCAATGTATTGCCAGCTTCGCTATACTTGATATCGAAACATTAGTACTTAATTAGAAACTTGTGGCTGAAGTAGCCACCACTAATTTACAAAAGTACAATTCTCCAGGAATAATTTGTCAAAGGCATAATTAGCTTACCAATGTTTTGGCCGCAGGCATTCGAAGAGGGATATCGATAGATGACCTCGAGTGTCGCACCTGTAAGGAAAACCATACTTTATTTAACCAAGAAAAAGGAGAAGACATTAACATATTTTAATTGCAATAATGATGCGTAAGACCACATTTTCCTCAAGATAAGGTATGCTAAAGTTAGCTTTATATCTTGTATATCACATTAATATACACGATGGTACACCAGAGGGCTGTATTAATAAATATGATGATTCACGTGAGCTGTATTAATACACATGATCATACACCTCAGAGCTGTGCATCCAGCGGTCGACCCCACAGACGCATTCATAAATTTTAAACATGCTGTTCCTTCAAAACGGGAATTTTCTTAAATATAAAATAATATTATAATATATTAGCATATTGTGTATATATAGGCTAGGTTAGTTGTTTAGGTTCTGTTGGCGATTATTTGTATTTGTAGTAAGTGGGTGAAGCATTTATAGCGCTGTGGTTTGAACAAAAGTCGTCAGTGAAGCACTTGTTCCGGAAGTGTTCGAACGAAATTCAGTTGCGAGTCGTGTATAAACCGTTTTTCATTCATAAACGGGGTTTGGCGGGTGCATGGAATCACTTTTGGGTCTTTGTTTGGAGGACTTAATACTGCAGGCGTTTACCAGGGTCTTTATGAGCAAAGATTCGAACACTCGAAACCTTGCACTCCAAAAATACTATCTCTGTAAACTAGGGCATCCAAATTACTATTACCAGTAAATACCATATTGACGAGTACTTGCGTCCTAATTTAGAAATTACTGCGAAACTCTGATCACCCAGATACAAAAAAATATACACAGATGCCCTTCAGAGATTGCACGTGGAGAGCCTGCCAGCCACCTTTCCGCCCCCTCCAGCACGTAACAGGCGCCGCTGTCAGCGCCCCGTCTTGACAAGCTGCAATCACGTTGCACACTCTCCCACAGCACAATGGCAGTAAAACTAGCAAAGTGACGAGGCTGCGGTGGCCACATGTGGGATCTCAAAAGAAGGTTTCAAGGGCAACAGATTAATATATATATAACAAATGTAACACAAATAACTTGTATTTTAAATTTTATAAGAATACCAAAAATAACTTATTGGTTCCAAATTAAACCCCCGCAAAATTCTTAAAAGGTTAAAGAGGGTAGCTTCCGATGGCAACAGGCTTCCTCCTTGCCATCGCTGCGGCAACTAAAAGGTAAAGTCTGATAAAACACAGTTGGAAAACGTATTATAAATAAAGGTAGTGGGGGAAGCGTTCACAAGCCACCGACTTCCTGACCCGCCACGACCACCGGATACTCCAACAATCTGCTAAACTCAACAAAAACTAAATAGCAAACAATTACAAGGGGTAAATACCCCGTAAGGGGTTAGTATCCGATTATAACCACACAACACACCAGGCGTTTTACACGGAATCCTAATCTTTTTTCTTTATTAAATAATATACAATATAAAGATCATATTTACATCAATATACACGGGAAAATACTGCATTTATATTTTATATAATTCACAGGAAAAACAAATTTTCCATATCGTCACCGAGCATGAACCGTAAAACCCATATGTTGTACTTGATGCGGCCTCGCAAGAACGTCAATATTCTGTCTACTGAGTAACCCTCCTCCCTGCCTATCCAAACACAAAATGTAATCAGAAAGGAGCATAATTATTCCATTCTTAATTTTCTTGCATTTTATGTCAATATAGGGAGCCGGTCAACCGAGCGGACAGCACGCTGGACTTGTGATCCTGGGTTCGATCCCAGGCGCCGGCGAGAAACAATGGGCAGAGTTTCTTTCACCCTATGCCCCCTGTTACCTAGCAGTAAAATAGGTACCTGGGTGTTAGTCAGCTGTCACGGGCTGCTTCCTGGGGGTGGAGGCCTGGTCGAGGACCGGGCCGCGGGGACACTAAAAAGCCCCGAAATCATCTCAAGATAACCTCAAGATATGAAACATTAAAAACCTCATTAAATCCGCTCTAATGCTTGGTCTACATAAAGCTTTAAAAGTGTCGTTAATCCTGTTTGCAAGAACATTTTTTTGCTTACAGAAATCAAATATATGCATATTAATCTCAATTTCAGTACATGGGTCACACCTATTGTCCTTAATGCCCAACATCAACAACATATCATAGTAGAGAAGGTCTCATGAATATAGAGGTACGTCTATATTAGAGGTACGATCTAGAGGTACGTTCACGTTGTTTTGGGGCAATACATTTAACATGGTTTGACCCATACTGTATTACTAGCCAGTTAAAACGCCTCCTCTAAATACAGAAATAACTCAAGTCAGCACAAGTTTTTCTTGTTCAACCTTAATAAACTTCTGCCTTTGCGTCTATTCATTTTGATCCACTCTCAGTTCAAGATGGAACTGAACATAGTAACCAACCTGATACATACAGAGGTTCTACCAATGATATCTTTATCACGCCATTAAATGGGCAAACCATTCGGAAATACACAAAAATTTTACATCTCGCCAAAACCTTTTACTCACTAATACAATTGGTTCAATTATCTCGGGATAACCAGATTCAAATCTTGAATATACTGTATGTTAAATGATTTTAAACTGACCTGGCTCCTGCTATTAGTAAACAAAAAATAATAGCCTCATCTGCTTCGTTTTCTGAAGCAGATGAAAATAGGTCTTATGTAACTACGCAAACCATTTTTTTGTTGTGGTCATTAACCAGAAAGGAAAGTTTACAGCTCAACTCTTTATGGTCTTATTGACCATTTTTTTGTTGTCAGATGTGTAGCTATATTTTTTCTTTATATCCTCTCCGCTTTCAACGGGGACAGTTCGCAGTGTTCTTTCGTCCACCCGAGTTATATGGGTCTTGGGAGCTCTGTAGTGATGTAGGCCTCTCCGTCATCTTTATCCTCCATTTTATATCAGTAATGCTATAACCAGCCATTTTATATCAGTAATGCTATAACCAGCCATTTTATATCAGTAATGCTATAACCAGCCATTTTATATCAGTAATGCTATAACCAGCCATTTATATCAGTAATGCTATAACCAGCCATTATATATCAGTAATGCTATAACCAGCCATTTTATATCAGTAATGCTATAACCAGCCATTTTATATCAGTAATGCTATAACCAGCCATTTTATATCAGTAATGCTATAACCAGACATTTTATATCAGTAATGCTATAACCAGCCATTTTATATCAGTAATGCTATAACCAGCCATTATATATCAGTAATGCTATAACCAGCCATTTATATCAGTAATGCTATAACCAGCCATTTTATATCAGTAATGCTATAACCAGCCATTTTATATCAGTAATGCTATAACCAGCCATTTTATATCAGTAATGCTATAACCAGCCATTTTATATCAGTAATGCTATAACCAGCCATTTTATATCAGTAATGCTATAACCAGCCATTTTATATCAGTAATGCTATAACCAGCCATTTTATATCAGTAATGCTATAACCAGCCATTTTATATCAGTAATGCTATAACCAGCCATTTTATATCAGTAATGCTATTCGTATTGCTCTGTTTTAATGTGGCTGCAATTCTTCCTAATAAATAGTAACCACCTCTTATCTCTATAGAAGCCGGAATGCTTGTTAACGCTTCCTTGATTCCCTTCGTCAACTATACATCAACTGTAATTATTATCGCCAATATTCTTATCTCTCCTCAACTCACCACCTCAAACACCCTCATTCTCCTACCCACCCCCCCCCCCAACCTCAAGACCCTTGCTCTCGCCTCCTTCAACTCCATTATAATTCACATCACATATCTTAATGCCTGTCAGCAAAGTTTTTGAATGCTTCATTATTTGCGAGTACAAAAAGATGTTTCCTCTCCAATAGAATAATCTTGACAATACAGTTAAGTTCCCCCCCCCCCCAATACACAAAAGAGGGATTTGCTGGTCAAAAACAATCATATATTTAGGACATGGAGTCGAGAGATTTTAGTGGCTTTGCAGCAATGTGTCAATCACCAACATATGTACTTCCACAACCCATTGTACCTTATTGAGTATGTATGTATATATATATTATGTATATATATATATATATATATATATATATATATATATATATATATATATATATATATATATGTATGTATAATATATAAATTAGGGCTAACCCTGTTTCTGGCGTCGAAAGGCAGTGAGGAAAGATTATGGAGACGAGGAGTCACAATAACGTGGCTGAAATATGTTGACCAAACCACATACTTGAAAGTGAAGGGACGACGACGTTTCGGTCCGTCTTGGACTATTCTCAAAGTCATTCTCAAGTCACAATTGACTTGAGAATAGTCCAGGACAGACCGAAACGTCGTCGTCCCTTCACTTTCTAGTGTGTGGTTTGGTCAAAGATAATGGACTTCATTGCAGAGTTCTGACAGCATTTTTAAAGGCCTCAAAATATGACAACTTAGATGAGGCATTTATAAATAATTTACTCAATTTGGGAAATGTGGATTTTTTTGGTAAAGTTCTGGAGATTACATATTACATATATTTTTTAAAGATATGTAATTGGTAGGCAGAGGAACTGTGATGAAAATATTTACCCATTTAAAAGGAACATTCAGGATGTTGCACATGCAGTTTTTTCCAGGTATATAATGCTGATCAAATATGTATAGCAGAGAGACGTATGCCACCAGAGTAAACTGTGCCAGGCTGTAGAGTTAGCAAGAACACTTTTCCTTATGGTGTGCTAATGCAAGTGAAATACACAAACTAAACGCTTCTATTATAGTTAAGGCTGCAAAAGCAAAGTTATCTTGAGATCTTGAGATGATTTCGGGGCTTTAGTGTCCCCGCGGCCCGGTGCTCGACCAGGCCTCCACCCCCAGGAAGCAGCCTGTGACAGCTGACTAACACCCAGGTACCTATTTTACTGCTAGGTAACAGTGCCATAGGGTGAAAGAAACTGTACCCATTGTTTCTCGCCGGCGCCCGGGATTGAACCCGGGACCACAAGTCCAGCGTGCTGTCCGCTCGGCCGACCGGCTCCAAGGTCATTACAAACAAAAAAAAAAACTGCCTGCAAAGACTTCCTCTGCTCTACTACCACCAAAAAAAATGGCTACTTGATGCCATTACGGGTTTATAGAGTAAAGGGATGCTTGCCCAACGATTAATTTCGAAAACTGCTCCCCCTTACCCCTCAAGAACAAGGTAGATCAGGGTGCAGGGTTATCTGGGTGTCTAACTGGAATTCCACGAGTAGACGGGAAAGGTAAACAAACCTAATGTTAAGAAAAATAATACATTTTTCTACAAATAGAAATAGTTCTCATATGAGGTGTTTGTGTGGTGTTATTCTTATAGGAAATGATTAATATAGCATTTCTTCAGTATACATCAACGCTCAGCAATGAAACAAAACCTTATATTGTAACCCAATAATTGAACCATGACTGATTATATGCTTAAAACTGTTATTAAAATGTTAATAACACTATTAAATCAGACTTAATTTCAAGTTCTCGCCACCTAAAGCATCATGAAGGCTGACTGGATTCTAACCCCCCCCCCCCCCTTTATTTGTCGTTTTCCATCTACACAGACGAATGATCTTGTGTGATATGTAGTCACTTAAGCCGAATCGGACATATTCAAACACAAAGTAAACCACCTAACATATTAACCTTATTCACATAGAAAATATATTTCTTAAGATGCTGATCTAACCTACATTCATTTAACCAGTAAGATGTAAACTCAGGCAAGAGTTGTCTGGTGACCCTAAGCTTTAGCCGGCGACCACAACCTCCCGGGGTACCACAGCAACCAAACGTACGTAATCGTCAGCAATCTATCTCAATCTGCTAAACCACCAGCCGGTCGTCGACTAGCCCACTCCCTCCAACTGGGACAGAGTGGGGCGAGGCTAAACGCTTTTGTGGCCATGGCTTGCCTCCTCCTTTGGGAAATAAACAATTGTTCTATGTGAGAAGTTTTGCATATAGGGCTCCACTGTAGCAAGACAATTATTGTTTCACCACACATTGTTAACGAGTTAAACTGGTGAATTGGGAGAACCCTTTGATATGGAATGATTTCCTCTGATACTAACACTGGGCTGATGATGTCCATGTGATCCGCTCAGTTGTGGTGCAGGAGCCCCATGAGCACAATATCCAAGAGTAACGTTAATTAAACGTTATTCTTGAATATAATCGCCTCCCTGTGACACAATAAATTTGAACCTTGAAGATGATCAGCATACTCTCCACATTGAATCTCTTCCTGGCATATCCAGTGATCAATGCAACAGTTAGTATCTATAGTACCGAAATTAATTAGTCTCGTCTGTAATGCTAGATTTGGTGGGTTAGTGACATTACAACCAATACCTATTCTCTTCAACCGTTTTAAATCTTTCTTCTCCTTAGACCTATTTATGAACTATTCTGTAGAAAAGGAACAAGCAGTGAAGGCAAAATCCAGACAGGACATCTTCCCTATCGGCTGTCCTAGCTGGGGGTCTCCCTATCCTTCCTCCAGCCTCTTTGGGGGAGCTTCCTCTGAGGGAATAAGTGGAAGTAAGTAATTATCAAAGATGACACCAAACCGGGCTTCCTCTGAGGGAAAACAATTCCTACTAGTTACCTCTTATGATCTAGTAGACGTCTCCATCGTCGTTGTTGTTGTCATAGATTCAGCTACTCGGAACAAGTTCCAAGTAGTACGGGCTATGGTGAACCTGTAGTGGACTTACCCTGGCACAGGATCGGTGCTGTGTCTGAGTCTCCACCACTAGTCTTTCTCTATATACGTGACAAGGGACCATTTTTCCTGCACGTCACATACTTCAGGGTTTTACCTGTTCCTCTGGCCTTTTGTCCTAGACTACTCGTTTTCTAGCCCATTTTCCTGGCTATGGGTTTTTACATCTGGCTGTTCCATCATGATCAATCTTCGAACATTTACTTGGTAAATCTATGTAAAACTAACCTGTCTCACGACAGTCTAGTACCTGCTCTTGTTACCTATTGGAGGGTGAACAATCCAATGGTTGGTGAATTCTGCTTCAAAATGACAGGAAGAGCCGATGTTAAAGGATCAAAAACTTCTCGCTTCTTGCTGCACCTTTCCACAAACTCATAGTTTGTCTGATATTGTAGCTTCTAAAATATTTTCTATACTGCCACAACTCAAGTTACACGAGATTGTGAAAACAAATTTCTTATATTTGCAGTTGAGAACATCTCAACTTTCCGTAGACTCCAATTTTTACCTTGCCTGTGGCAGTTTTAAACTATTAGCTCCTACAACATAGAGATGACCGCAAGGGGCGGTCGGAAAGCAAGACACACGCTCGTCCTGGAAGTCAGGACATTCAAGAAGGATATGCACGACCGTAAGAGGGACAATGCAATTAGGACAATAAGGAGCAGGGCGGAGCTCCATCAAGTGACCATGAGTTAAGCGAGTATGGCCAATACACAACCTTGCCAGAGTCGTTTCCCATCGTCGGTTATGGTGGTAGGAGGACGGTCACGAGGAAACACAACATTTAAGAGTACGTAGTTTGTTACCAGTAACAGAAGACCAACAAGCCTGCCAATGGGTAAGGATGGAGGAATGGATAACCGGGTAAAAGTCTGAATAAGGAATACCTTTACGAGAGATGGGACAAGAGCGGACAGCTTCCCTGGCAGCAACATCCGCACGCTCATTTAATGAGACACCAATATGGCGGGGAACCCGACAAAACAACTGACTTAAATTTACTGTGAACAAGAAACAGCCAATGCTGGATCTCGACAACTACTGGATGAACCGGATTAAAGGACCCTGAGAGCCATTAGGACACTACGAGAGTCAACAACAACTACAAAGGAAGATTGACAACGAGAAAGCAGGAGACGAAGAGCATACAGAATAGCATAAAGCTCCGCTGTGAAGATGCTAGTCTCTGGAGGTAAGCGACACATAAATGCGATCAGGAAAAACAACAGAGTAGCCAACACCGTCCGTAGACTTAGACCCATCGGTGAAGACGGTAACGGAGTGGGAGCGAGAAGAAAAGTGCTCAAGGAAAAGGCGTTTTAGAACCGTAGTTAGGAAAAGGCGTTTTAGAAACCGTAGGAGGGGTAAAAGCTTTAGTGATGCGGGTCAAGGATGTACAAAACTGCAGAAGGGGGGACTCTCCACGGGGAGAAAGAGGGAACAACACGAGGAGAAATATTAGAAATATGAATGGAAAGAGAATCCTGTAAGCGATATAACCGAACAGAAAAGAGGGAGGTGGTGAAGAGGAAGAGGAACCACAGGAGGGGTAAAAGTTAAAGTACGACAAAGGCGAGAGGAAGAATGATGAAAGGACTGCGCAAGATAGCGAAGACAGTAGCGATCACGGTGATCCTGGAGAGATAGGAAGCCAATGTCAACATACAAGATGAGGACGGGAGTCGAACGAAAGGCACCAGAACTGAGGCGCAACCCAGTATGGTGCAAAGCATCAAGACAGCAAAGAGTAGAAGGAGAAGCAGACGAGTAAGCAAGGCAACCATAATTGAGTTTAGACAGGACGAACAAAAGCTTTCTGGAATCTTTGTACTCATGGGGACGACCATAAAGTGACAAAGAGGGACGAAGAACAACCCGTTTCCGAGTAAAAGTCATGGCATAAGTCTTAGTAGTAGAGAACTTGAAGCCATGATCGGTGGCCCAAGACGACATGGCATCAATCGCAAGTTGAAGCCGGCGTTGAAGGAGAGGCGAATCATCACCCTGACAGCAAAGGGTAAGATCATTGACAGAGTGGAGAAGACGCCTGAAGGAAGAGAGGAAAGAAGATCATTGAGGGCAACCAGAAAAAGTAGTGCTCAGAACACTACCCTGGGGCACACCTTCCTATTGCTGAAAAGAGGCAGAGAGAGCGGTGCCAAGCCTCACCCGAAAGGAACAACGAGAGAGGAAGCTGCAGAGAAAGAGAGGGAGACAACCACGAAGGCCAAAAGAATGAAGCTGGGATAGAATATGATACCGCCAAGTGGTGTCATAAGCCTTTTCCAGGTCAAAAAGGACTGCAACAACGGAGGTCTTCGCACAAAAAGCAGAACGAATATAGACCTCCAAGTTCACCAGGACATCTGTTGTGCTGCGGCACTTGCGGAAACCAAATTGAGAAGGGGAGAGGAGGTGATGGTGTTCCAGGAACCACATCAGACGAATGTTAACCATACGTTCAAAGAGTTTGCAGACACAACTTGTGAGGGCAATAGGGCAAAAGTCCTTAGGGGATGTTCTCAGAGATCCTGGTTTGCGAACAGGGAGGACAACGGCATCGAGCCAGTCCTCAGGGACTGACGACGACTCCCAGATCCGATTATACAGACTCGGTAAATACTGAGACATGCATGGAGGGAGATGGCGAAGCATCTCATAATGAATGCCATCGGAGCCCGCCACCATAGAATCGCAGAGGACCAGGGCAGAACAAAGTTCAGAGAGAGAGAAGGGATCATTATAGGGACGCCGAAGACGAGTGCAGAAATCTAAAGGACGAGATTCAAGGACAGGTTTACGAAGAAGGAAAGATTGGGGAAAATGAAGACCAGAGCTAACAGAAGAAAAGTGGGAACCCAGTTTGGTAGCAACCTGCAACGGGTCCGCCACAAGAGAACCATGGAGGTGAAGGACCGGCGAAACATCAGGAACGAACTTACCCGCTATCTTGCGGATACGCTTCCAGATCTGTAGCAGAGGAGTTTCAGACGTAATGGTGGAGACATAAGATGCCAAACATTCACGTTTAGCCATACGGATGGCCCTATGGGCCACCGCACTCGCCTTCCGAAAGAAAAGAAAAGAATCGGTCATCTGCCGACGGCGGTGTCTCTTCCAGGCTGCACGCTTACAGCGGACAGCCCGAGCACAGTCCGCATTCCACCAGGGAACGCACTTCCGTGGACCCCGAGAGGAAGAGCGAGAAATAGAGCGGAGGGCAGCATCGAAGACAGTTTCATGAAAAAGGAGGATAGAGCGAGGGAAAGGCAAAAGGGAGGTCAGAGAGAGCAGCACTGAGGGTAAATAGGTTCCAGTCCGCCTTAGCAAACTGCCACCTAGGGAAGGAGAGGGGAGAGTGAAAAGAAAAAAGGTAACAAGGATGGGGAAATGGTCACTGCCATGGAGGTCATCAAGAACCTGCCACGTGAAATCTAAGTAAAGAGAATGACGAGCAAAGAGAAAGAGAAGATGAGCAAAGAGAAAGATCAAGACAGGAAAGGGTGCGAGTCTGAGAGTCCAAATGCGTGGCCTCACCAGAATTCAGAAGAGACAGGGAAGAAGAGAGGATAAACAGCTCAAGGCGGCGACCCAGGTGTTCGTTAGAACATCACCCCAAAGGGAATGATGACAATTGAAATCACCCAGCAGGAGCACAGGCTCCGGCAAGGAGTCCAGTATGTGTTTCAGATCAGGAAGAGAAAGCGGGACACTCGGGGGGTGGGGGGGAGATAAATGGAACAAATGGTGTACCATTTCCCCAGAAAGATACGAGCAGCAGAACAATGGAGAGGCGAAGGAAAAAGCAAGGGGACAAAGGGAACATCAGAACGAATCAAGAGAGCAGAAAAGTTAGGAGCCCCAGCAACAGCTGGGGGGGGGGGGAAGAGAGAAAGGAATAGCCAAGATAACGACCATAACAGGCACCAAGCATCAGCTCCTGGAGACAGACACAAAGGGGCGAAAACCGCGAAATCAGAAGTTGGAGTTTAAGGAAATTGGCGTAATAACCCCGAACGTTCCATTGAATAATAGACATTGACGAGAAGAGAAAGGACAACAGAAAACAAGGAACAAACAAAGGCGAAAGAGGAACATAGCACGTTAAAGAAGATCAGGGTCGGGATCAGGGTCAGCAAAGTCAGGGTTAGGGGGCATGGTAAGCTGAGCAAAGACGGAGGGAAGGAAGCAGGAGAACAGACCAGAGGTGGACAGGCGAGGTCCGAAGAGGAGGAGACAACCAAGAGGAGCAGTCAAGGACAGCAGCAGGAAGAGGAGGAGTAGAAAGAGGGGAGCGCACCTCAGCAACAGCAGCAACCGAGAGGGAAGTGGAGGCCAAAGAAACCTCCATAGCAGGAACAGGGGGAGCAGCCACCAAAATGGGAGGGGAAGAAGTGAGAGGCAGAAGCAGGGGCCGAGGAAGAAAGCGAAGCCTTCTTACCTGCCGGGGAGGAGGAAGGAGAGGAGCCAGGCTTACGCTTCTGACTTAAAGAGACAGGTGTCCCAGCAACTACGTACTGGGCAACGGAATCCAGCGTCTCAACAGGAGAAGCTGAACGAGAGCACATGCGACGGCCGTTGGTAGAGCGATGGACATCAGCCCACACTGACAGGCGGTGGGGAGAGCCAAGAGACAGAGAAGGATGGGAAGGAGGACCGGAGGGAGACGAGGAAGAAGACACTGGAGACATGACAGACCGGGCAGAAAGAAGGGGAACCCCAGACAAAGGATCAGGAGAGGGACCCTTCGGGACAGAACTCAAAGGAACAGAGGAGGGGGCAGTGGGCGTATCAGGGTCCAAGGCCCAGAAACGGTCGAGAGTCTGAGGAAGGTGGGAAGGATGAGGAGAGGAAGAGCGGAACACGCGAGCATAAGAGACGTTTGCATAAGGCGGGAGCCGGCGAACCTGGCGCCTCACCTCAGGAAAAGATAAACGCTTCCAGCACCGGGGCTGACGGCGATGACCACGAGGGGGACGAGTAAACGTGTCGACCTGGAGGACAGAATGGCCCTGGGCCTCAAGGATATGCTGAATATCACCGTGGCAGTCCTGTAGATTCCGAACACCGGTTGCAACATGGGGCAGGAGGAGAATAGTGCCAACACTGACATTCAACCGAGCGTTCTTGGAGACCCGAACAGGGGTCTCGCCAAGGCAGGATAAAGCAGCCAAGCGGGAGGCCGCATCCTAAGGAGCAGCAGCAACGACATGGGTACCGAGACGGGTGGGGTTGAAGGTGACAGAGGCATCGACGGAATCAACAAGGTGCCTATGAAGGGAGAAATCGTCAGGAGGCGCAGAATCAAGAGAGAGGAGATCAAAGTATTTGGCCCACAAAGCGGGACCAATCAAGGCTTGATAAGCATCAGAACGGGAAGGAATCGAGCGAGTGTGGCCGTGTCGAGGACAGCACTGAGAACCCCCAGAGAGAGAGAGGGGTTAAAAGGCGCAGTAGTTACAACAGGAGACTGAGCCGTGCCAGGGGACAAGGTAGTCACCACTGGGGGCTTGGGGCTTGACCCAACCACAGAGGGAGGGGAGCCGAGTGGAGTAGTCAGGAGGGTCAGAGGAGGAGCAAGGTCGGAGCCCAACGCAGCGGGGGCTACAGAGCCCGGTCTTCCAATACAGTCTGACTCGGGGGCTTGGTCGCCACCCCATGAGCCTGAGAGGGTACAAGAGGAACATTCATCAACATAGATACAAAAAAAACACTCATCCACGAATGTGCCCCCACACCCACCATGGAGCCACAATTAGAGGCAGGACACCCAACAAGAAGCTATCGCCGATCAAGCCGGGGCCCCCTAGGGGTGCATCGCGAGTATACGCCCTACAAACGCCACCTTGAGAACCGTCAGTCCGTCGAGATCGGGTTCAGTGACAAAAGGAGGATTGACAATAAAAGGTTCCCCTCGCTCAAGACGTTGGGTACTACAGTTCTACGGGTGCAAGAGTATGCCTCCTCAAACAACAGGGCGTCAAAACAAAAGAAGGCCAAAAGAACTATCAAAACAGGCACAAAGTCAGCAGGAAATGACAACGAGAAAGGAGAAAGGGGGGGGGGAGAAAAACGAGACAAAAGGAAGAGGAAAAGGCGTCCAGCAAAATTCATGAGAACAGCAGCAGGAGCACAAGGCTACAAAAGGACAAGGGGACTGCCCCAAGGAGCATCACACTCCGGCAGCCGGCCACCAAGCCCCCCTCACAGCAGCAACGAGCTGGACAGGGAGGGGGTTTAGCTAAGCAATTGACAATCTTTTGAAGCTAGTTACACAATTATTAATATTATATAAACTTCCGACTAGCAACACAATTTTTTTCTACTCTCAAACAGCTCTATTCCTGGTCATTGTTTCCTACTCTTGTCAGTTTTCTTCTCCCTGTCAATTCTTATTTAATTTTGTTATTGACATTGAAAGTATTGGCTAATAATATTATTGCTCCTGGAAAGGCCCCCCCCTCTCCCTCCCAAGTTTCCTTAACGTCTACCTTAACAATAACACAATTACTACAATTATAGCCAGAGTCCAGCAGCACTTGCACGCAGGGTAATCCTTAACAGTCAATTTCAACCTTTTAAACCACCAGCCAGTCACAGATGCGCTCACTCTCTTAAACGAAAGTTGAGTGAGGTGAAAACCTCCTTGTGGCTGTGACAGACAAAAATCAAATCAAAATCAAAATCAAAATGTTTATTTAGGTAAGGTACATACATAAAAGTGATTGTACAGAGTGATGGAGTTAATAGATAGGGCTAGTACACACAATGCCTAAAGCCACTATTACGCAAAGCGTTTCGGGCACGAGTCTGAAAACTCATGAGCATGAGTATTCGGGCATGAGAAAATGTCTGTCAATGCCCTGTATATCAAACATTTTTAAATTCGCGGATGGTAAATTGGTGTGGATGATTCTTTGGCCAAATACCACCACTCATCCAGCCAACTTATGAGTGTAATTTTTGCTGTTTAAGAGCCAAAAAAATGAATAGTTTTGAATCAAGCATGGCTGCCAAGCCATACACCGAAGAACCAAAAGCATAGATCTTACGAGATGCCATTCACAGCTCTCATAAAGCTTGAGGTTAGGTCAAGAAAACATTACAAACATTTTTGGTGTTGAAATAAAGCGAGTACAATATGTAGATTATGACGGTGATTGAGATTTTATAATTAAATTCGCAGCTGGTTTGTAGAGGCTGTTTAACGCGATAACCATGAACTGGTTACAGATGAACAAGTGTGCAAGAAAAGGAAAATGAAGAGGATGAAGAAATGCACAATTACATTATCTTCAATCAACAGGCCCTATTATAACTCTCTTGGAAACTTATTGCGCAAGAAAGTGACAATACCAGTAGCTTGAGATGTCTTAAGAATATTACATCAAAGGGACATTAAAGGCAATAAAAACGTATGCAAATATATAGCTGTTTGGTAAAAGACCATTTCAAAGACAAGGTGTGGAAACTTAACAGGTGTCATGCATGGACTGTTGGTAAAATTGTTGGGCAGCCTCCCCACCCCAACCCCCAATTTTTTTGTTACCAATTTAAAATATAAAATTTTGTAAATGATATTATATAGTAAATCCAAAGGAAATATCTACCACCCTACTATCAATATACAATACTTTTCATAAACAAAAATACAGTACAGTATACAGAACATGATACAGTCATTAATCACTACAGAGTACACACATTTAATAAAACCGATAATACACAAACCATTTTGGCATACAGGTAACTTAAAATAATTCCATTTATGACAAATGAAAATTTACAACAGAATAATATAAGCCAAACAAGAATGATGGCAAAGAAAACTGAAATACATTATCACAGGAATGAACAAAATTGTATTACAGTATTGTACAAAATGAAGTTTTGTTAGAAAATAAGAGATCCAAAACAAAGAATATAGTTAAAATTCATTAGCGTACAGCTAGTAGAAACTAACCAAGAGTGATCCAACACAGCAATAATACCGTAATACTGTATGGTAGTAAATTACTACAATACAATCTCTCAAAATACAAATACTCAAGTTACTTTTGTAAAACTAATGCAGTCTTAAAACTGTTGAATTTAAATTAAATTTCTACTCCCTTCACAAATACAGTAGTCTACATTCAAACTATTTCAAACTGTCAATGACAATTGACCACACACTAAATAGTACAGTACTGTATTTAAATTAGTGATGAGAAACCAAACAAGAATGGTAGACCTTATGTATATCATTACAGTAACTAAACTGATTCAACAAGTTGTGATGTGAGTGGGATTTGAGTCAGTACTGTATACTACAATAATAAAACCCTAAATACTGCACACTCAAATAAAACCAGGGTACATATTCTATTTGTGCTCAAGATTACTAAATCTGAATTTAATATGGCTTGGCTTTTAGGTCAAGAAATCATATGTTTAAACACAAGTCTTAGTGTTTTAATAGTTTTTCTCACATCTTGCCCGAAGCACTGTGCATATTAGTGGCTTTGAGCATAGTTTATACAGTACAGTACTAGCTCTTATCTAGAAATCCAACAGTCTGCTTGTAACTCATTTTGTATGTATGTACTTTAGGTAAAAGTATTATTATCATTATCATCATCATCTGAAACAATGAAAATCTTGGACTTCACAATGCTACCATAGCTTTATTGAGAGCAATGAAAGATTACAAGAGATTACTGTAATTTACTAGATATGAGGTATTATATTGTGTGTGAAACCAGTTTTGTTTATCCTTGTACTTGTTAAGAACCGAGAGAATAGAAAAATAAAATGCCAAGATGTTTTTACTAAAACCTATATCAAGATATTAGAAAAATATACTTTCAAATATAATTAAAACTATAATTTATTAAATCTAATCTACAATTATAAATTAATTGCTATGTACTGTTTATAAAAACTGTGCCTCTTAAAAATTGTCAATCATTTTCAAATTCTTTTCAACAATTCAAACATGTTCTCTTTTAATTTTAAGTATTACCCATTACACTTTTACAGAATCCTAATTACTTTTAGTTATGCACAAAATGCTCTGCATATTAGTGGCTTTATGTACAAGTATTTACTTCTCTTGCTTTCAAATTCTCCACTTGTTTATGTATCATATGTATGTATTCTTAAATAAAGTGTTATAATTATTAATAAGATTCACTTCAGATCTCTCATGATATCTTAAGTGAATAAAGTGCTGGTAAAGTAAACAGTAAATTACTAGCATGGCATCACTAATTGTGTGTACTATAAGAAGAGCCGGTACAAACTCAATTAATGATTTGCTTGAGAATACCCGATGAAGGAGTGAATATCAATAACCCATAACACAAATTAAACATATCAAATGAATAGTATTATTATTTATTAACTCGGTTTTAAGAGGCAAGTTTTATGCCAACTTTCAGCCTTGAATTACATAATGATGTGAAGAGACTTTTGCTGGACTGTATATACAGAACAAGTCTACTAAATGAATTTTCACATTAAAATGTCAAACATGAATACAATAAACACCAGCAAAGCAAAAGTACAGTAGAAAATACATTTAAATTTTTTTTTATTTTCTAATACTGTAGAGTATATATATATATTGTATTAAGCAAACCTATTCTGCTTTTTGGATATATCGTACCTTATAGCTGGTCTGATGGTATGTTTATTATGAATTTTAAATTATATATATATACAGGGTATTAATTTTTATTTAAACTTTGCCAGCCTTGCATAATTGCTCCTAAATATTGGAAGCATGTTATAGTGTGAATTCTCTCACTAACCTAAATAAAGTATGCTCTCTGGCATTAAATATCAACCTAGAATGCTGATAAGCATTTCCTTAAAACTATGTGTTAATTGATATTATAGTATTAAGTATTATCCCTAAAGTGTATCATATAAAACCAAACATTAATTTTAAAGCTTGGCCAAATCACTGCATGCAAGTGGCCTTATAGAAATTATATACTGTACACCTGTGGAAACTAAATTATGAAGAATTAGCATACAGTACTTCAAAAACTTTTTTGAACACAAAATTACTTGAACACAATTTGGAATAATATCTCTGAGCTGGGACCAAAGGTATTCAGCACTGTACTCTATACCGTTTCATTCAGATTTTTTCCCCAACAAGCTATGCTGGTTATCTTACTGTTTTCAACAACAACTGTATCTGTCTACACAAAATATTTGTATCATTCATAGTTCTATCAATAAATTATCTGCATTACAGTACTTGTATATTTTTAGGTTTCAGCAAATAAAACAAACTACAGTACATTTGGTGTATACTGTACTTTCGACAAAGCTGATAACTGTTTTTAATGTGTAATTGACGGTTACTTTTCCTTCAGTATATGAACTAATAATATACAAAGCTGTTTAGAATTGTTCTCAAACCTACTTGAATAAGAAAGATATAGTATTGAAAGCTGCTGCTGCTGTTCATTAGATTGACGAAGGTAATTACACTGCACTAATTAGTCAATAAAAATTAAGCAAAATTACAATAACAATCAAAACTACAAAAAATAAAAAATAAAATGCAAAAATAACTATAATATCCAAGTATAAAATTACACAAGTGGTATGTGATATTGTACACGCACTACATGGTAGAGTTTTGCAATATTCTTTCAAGGCCCCTAATTCAGCACAGCAGCTCGGGTAACTTAAAACTAACCAGGTAATTAGTATGCATGTCTCGATACAAAGATGGGTTAAGGAAAAATAAATTGGCCAAGATGCAGATAATTTAAGTATTTACAGTGAAATAATGAGCTTGATTATGATTAACAAATATTTAAGGCACTGTACATATACCCAAAAATAATTGTAAAATTAAAATTGTAAGGTCATGTAATTACAGTATGTTACCAGAGGCGAATTATAATTACAAAACGAAGGAAGGACTTACAGATGAGATTCTGTAGTTTTGGCGAGATTTATTAGTTTTAAATAGGAACAATTATTTTAACAGAATATTTTACAGAATTTTAAAAATATAAATAACAGCAAAGAATCAATTGCCTTTTTGAGAATGAAGGCTCTATTGGTGATTTATGCTATTATGTATTAGATATTCTCCACAATAATGGAGATTATTATTTTAATTTAGTATATGACACTAATTTAAATACAGTGCTTATAGTACTTTTTTTTAGTTAAAGGCACTATAGCATTTTATTGCAATTGGGAGAATTTCACAATATAGGCCTAACCACTTCATGTGCATGTTGTTTCTGCTTTGGTTGAGTAGGCCTCTCAAAATATAAAATATTACTGGTGAAATAATAAAATGGTATATGTAATTAAGTGATTATTATTTAAGATTATTTCTAAGTATTAAGAGTTACATATCAGTTAATTATATACTCGAGCTCTTTTTCACTGCAATCAAATTATCTGCAACTTAAATATGCCTAGCAGTAAAATAGGTACCTGGGTGTTAGTCAGCTGTCACGGGCTGCTTCCTGGGGGTGGAGGCCTGGTCGAGGACCGGACCGCGGGGACACTAAAAAGCCCCGAAATCATCTCAAGATAACCTCAAGATACAGTATTTAAGTAATACCACATTAATAGCCAAGTAAATAGTTAATTGTAATTTTGGGTAAACAAACCAAGCTTTAAATGTACAAAATAAACCTTTATGAATGAAGTTTATATGATTATTTAATTACACTAAAAATACAGTACTGTATTTATTTTGAGACTTGCCCAAAATGCTATGCATGCTTAGCAGCCTTATAAATTCTGTTTAATGCTCTAACATATATGTATACAATGCAATATACCCAACATACAGTACAGTGTATGTTTTTAAATAAACTATGGTATTATAATTCTTATACAGATTTTGTTGCAGCTTTATAAGAAGCAACTGAGGTCAGGATTGTTTTTAAACTTTAGAGCTTTGAAGCTACAGTATTGTATAGTACATTTGAACACCTGTAAAGTGCATTTACATCCAGCATGTTCAACGATTTAAATGCAAATGCTGGGTTCTGTCTAGGAATTAGACTTTTGTTGTTCTAATTGCCAATTTGCATTGAACAATTAAGTGCGAGGTAGTTTTAAGTTTGATTCCCAGGTACAAATACCATAAGTGAGATATGGGTATATGGGTGAGTAATATACTGTATTATCAGGGTGGAGGGAGATGCATAATACAGTAGTAGATTTTAGAGAGTATGCCTACAACTTTAGATACTTTTTTTTGTTATAGTACTTTTTTGTATGGCAATTAGTTTAATTTGTTATCTGTGTGTATGCCATGGAGTTTCTCATCTGATCACAATTGGCATACTGTTAATTCTTTGGTCTATTTGATTAGTAGATTTATTGGCAATAAATTATTGCTTACAATGTCTTGTAAATGTTAAGAGAGTGTTTCCTAATATTTATTCACATGAAGTTTGTTTTGTTTAGGCTAGCAGGCTATTTACTGCATTAATTAAGATGACTGGGTTAGTACATACAGTATTTGAGAAAATGAATGTTGTGTCATCAGCAAATAGTATACTGTATTTGCTTAATGATGTATGACCAATGATGTATGAGAGAGGAGTGACCAAGTATGCTACCCTGTGATTAATTGACTGTTTTGATAAATTAGTTATTATCAACCTCAATCCCCCATCCAATAGGAGAGTGGCAGAAAGATTAGTCAAAATGGGTTGAAGTACTTGACTCCCAGTGATCTTTTCGTTCTGTAATTTACATTTCTGGTGAGATATATATATATATATATATATATATATATATATATATATATATATATATATATATATATATATATATATATATATATATATATATATATATTATATATATATATATAATTGTTAATTTTCATATCCTGCATCCCAAAGGTTTACAGTGGGGTGTGCTGGTAAGATTTACAATCACATGCATGTACTATCTATGGGACACTTGGATAAAATGTCTGGTAATACAGTATTTGGAACAAATTCCTTAAACATTAAGTGAAAGAGTTCCCTCTAAATCACTAACTTTTTCACATGTCATCACATGTATAGTGATGCAGCAGGGTATTCGAATAATTTTGCTAACAAAGAGTATGGGAGGAGTAGTGACGTTCGTCTAGCTCTATATATATATCTAGTCCTGGGGACCATTCAGGCTTGTTTGCATATATATATATATATATATATATATATATATATATATATATATATAT
>WNGS01005451.1:8321346-8333767 GCA_020271785.1 Procambarus virginalis
TATATACATACATACTCAATAAGGTACAATGGTTGTGGAAGTACATATGTTGGTGATTGACACATTGCTGCAAAGCCACTAAAATCTCTCGACTCCATGTCCTAAATATATGATTGTTTTTGACCAGCAAATCCCTCTTTTGTGTATTGGGGGGGGGGAACTTAACTGTATTGTCAAGATTATTCTATTGGAGAGGAAACATCTTTTTGTACTCGCAAATAATGAAGCATTCAAAAACTTTGCTGACAGGCATTAAGATATGTGATGTGAATTATAATGGAGTTGAAGAGAGAGGTGAGAGCAAGGGTATTGAGGTTGGGGGGGGGGGGGAGGGGATTTAGGAGAATGAGGGTGTTTGAGGTGGCGAATTGAGGAGAGATAAGAATATTGGCGATAATAATTACAGTAGATGTATAATTGACGAAGGGAATCAAGGAAGCGTTAACAAGCATTCCGGCGTCTATAGAGATAAGAGGTGGTTACTATTTATTAGGAAGAATTGCAGCCACATTAAAACAGAGCAATACGAATAGCTTTACTGATATAAAATGACTGGTTATAGCATTACTGATATAAAATGGCTGGTTATAGCATTACTGATATATAATGGCTGGTTATAGCATTACTGATATATAATGGCTGGTTATAGCATTACTGATATATAATGGCTGGTTATAGCATTACTGATATAAAATGGCTGGTTATAGCATTACTGATATAAAATGGCTGGTTATAGCATTACTGATATAAAATGGCTGGTTATAGCATTACTGATATAAAATGGCTGGTTATAGCATTACTGATATAAAATGGCTGGTTATAGCATTACTGATATAAAATGGCTGGTTATAGCATTACTGATATAAAATGGCTGGTTATAGCATTACTGATATAAAATGGCTGGTTATAGCATTACTGATATATAATGGCTGGTTATAGCATTACTGATATATAATGGCTGGTTATAGCATTACTGATATAAAATGGCTGGTTATAGCATTACTGATATATAATGGCTGGTTATAGCATTACTGATGTATAATGGCTGGTTATAGCATTACTGATATAAAATGGCTGGTTATAGCATTACTGATATAAAATGGCTGGTTATAGCATTACTGATATAAAATGGCTGGTTATAGCATTACTGATATAAAATGGCTGGTTATAGCATTACTGATATAAAATGGCTGGTTATAGCATTACTGATATAAAATGGAGGATAAAGATGACGGAGAGGCCTACATCACTACAGAGCTCCCAAGACCCATATAACTCGGGTGGACGAAAGAACACTGCGAACTGTCCCCGTTGAAAGCGGAGAGGATATAAAGAAAAAATATAGCTACACATCTGACAACAAAAAAATGGTCAATAAGACCATAAATAGTTGAGCTGTAAACTTTCCTTTCTGGTTAATGACCACAACAAAAAAATGGTTTGCGTAGTTACATAAGACCTATTTTCATCTGCTTCAGAAAACGAAGCAGATGAGGCTATTATTTTTTGTTTACTAATATCAGGAGCCAGGTCAGTTTAAAATCATTTAACATACAGTATATTCAAGATTTGAATCTGGTTATCCCGAGATAATTGAACCAATTGTATTAGTGAGTAAAGGTTTTGGCGAGATGTAAAATTTGTGTGTATTTCCGAATGGTTTGCCCATTTAATGGCGTGATAAAGATATCATTGGTAGAACCTCTGTATGTATCAGGTTGGTTACTATGTTCAGTTCCATCTTGAACTGAGAGTGGATCAAAATGAATAGACGCAAAGGCAGAAGTTTATTAAGGTTGAACAAGAAAAACTTGTGCTGACTTGAGTTATTTCTGTATTTAGAGGAGGCGTTTTAACTGGCTAGTAATACAGTATGGGTCAAACCATGTTAAATGTATTGCCCCAAAACAACGTGAACTATTGTAATACAGTATGGGTCAAACCATGTTAAATGTATTGCCCCAAAACAACGTGAACTATTGTACCTCTATATTCATGAGACCTTCTCTACTATGATATGTTGTTGATGTTGGGCATTAAGGACAATAGGTGTGACCCATGTACTGAAATTGAGATTAATATGCATATATTTGATTTCTGTAAGCAAAAAAATGTTCTTGCAAACAAGATTAACGACACTTTTAAAGCTTTATGTAGACCAAGCATTAGAGCGGATTTAATGAGGTTTTTAATGTTTCATATCTTGAGGTTATCTTGAGATGATTTCGGGGCTTTTTAGTGTCCCCGCGGCCCGGTCCTCGACCAGGCCTCCACCCCCAGGAAGCAGCCCGTGACAGCTGACTAACACCCAGGTACCTATTTTACTGCTAGGTAACAGGGGGCATAGGGTGAAAGAAACTCTGCCCATTGTTTCTCGCCGGCGCCTAGGATCGAACCCAGGATCACAAGTCCAGCGTGCTGTCCGCTCGGTTGATCGGCTCCCTATATTGACATAAAATGCAAGAAAATTAAGAATGGAATAATTATGCTCCTTTCTGATTACATTTTGTGTTTGGATAAGCAGGGAGGAGGGTTACTCAGTAGACAGAATATTGACGTTCTTGCGAGGCCGCATCAAGTACAACATATGGGTTTTACGGTTCATGCTCGGTGACGATATGGAAAATTTGTTTTTCCTGTGAATTATATAAAATATAAATGCAGTATTTTCCCGTGTATATTGATGTAAATATGATCTTTATATTGTATATTATTTAATAAAGAAAAAAGATTAGGATTCCGTGTAAAACGCCTGCTGTGTTGTGTGTGGTTATAATCGGATACTAACCCCTTACGGGGTATTTACCCCTTGTAATTGTTTGCTATTTAGTTTTTGTTGAGTTTAGCAGATTGTTGGAGTATCCGGTGGTCGTGGCGGGTCAGGAAGTCGGTGGCTTGTGAACGCTTCCCCCACTACCTTTATTTATAATACGTTTTCCAACTGTGTTTTATCAGACTTTACCTTTTAGTTGCCGCAGCGATGGCAAGGAGGAAGCCTGTTGCCATCGGAAGCTACCCTCTTTAACCTTTTAAGAATTTTGCGGGGGTTTAATTTGGAACCAATAAGTTATTTTTGGTATTCTTATAAAATTTAAAATACAAGTTATTTGTGTTACATTTGTTATATATATATTAATCTGTTGCCCTTGAAACCTTCTTTTGAGATCCCACATGTGGCCACCGCAGCCTCGTCACTTTGCTAGTTTTACTGCCATTGTGCTGTGGGAGAGTGTGCAACGTGATTGCAGCTTGTCAAGACGGGGCGCTGACAGCGGCGCCTGTTACGTGCTGGAGGGGGCGGAAAGGTGGCTGGCAGGCTCTCCACGTGCAATCTCTGAAGGGCATCTGTGTATATTTTTTTGTATCTGGGTGATCAGAGTTTCGCAGTAATTTCTAAATTAGGACGCAAGTACTCGTCAATATGGTATTTACTGGTAATAGTAATTTGGATGCCCTAGTTTACAGAGATAGTATTTTTGGAGTGCAAGGTTTCGAGTGTTCGAATCTTTGCTCATAAAGACCCTGGTAAACGCCTGCAGTATTAAGTCCTCCAAACAAAGACCCAAAAGTGATTCCATGCACCCGCCAAACCCCGTTTATGAATGAAAAACGGTTTATACACGACTCGCAACTGAATTTCGTTCGAACACTTCCGGAACAAGTGCTTCACTGACGACTTTTGTTCAAACCACAGCGCTATAAATGCTTCACCCACTTACTACAAATACAAATAATCGCCAACAGAACCTAAAAACAACCTAACCTAGCCTATATATACACAATATGCTAATATATTATAATATTATTTTATATTTAAGAAAATTCCCGTTTTGAAGGAACAGCATGTTTAAAATTTATGAATGCGTCTGTGGGGTCGACCGCTGGATGCACAGCTCTGAGGTGTATGATCATGTGTATTAATACAGCTCACGTGAATCATCATATTTATTAATACAGCCCTCTGGTGTACCATCGTGTATATTAATGTGATATACAAGATATAAAGCTAACTTTAGCATACCTTATCTTGAGGAAAATGTGGTCTTACGCATCATTATTGCAATTAAAATATGTTAATGTCTTCTCCTTTTTCTTGGTTAAATAAAGTATGGTTTTCCTTACAGGTGCGACACTCGAGGTCATCTATCGATATCCCTCTTCGAATGCCTGCGGCCAAAACATTGGTAAGCTAATTATGCCTTTGACAAATTATTCCTGGAGAATTGTACTTTTGTAAATTAGTGGTGGCTACTTCAGCCACAAGTTTCTAATTAAGTACTAATGTTTCGATATCAAGTATAGCGAAGCTGGCAATACATTGAATGGTGTACACTATGTACATCATTTAGTACACTGCTTTAGTAATGGACTGACTAAAGCAGTTAGTGTACATTGATACATACAAAGAAAACTCTAATCTCTCGCCCTTAAATATGGTATACGTGGTGATGCATTACCTCCCGGATGCATTTTTATTCTTTTTATCTTTCATTTTAATCATTTGATGATTAAATACATCCTGGACGGTTTGTATTTGCTCCAGGGTTTGAATAGGAAAGGTTCCGCAGAGGTACTGAAATGCCAGATAAGTAGACGAACGGAGGAGAGGGAAGAGAAGATTGGAGGCGACTACAGGAAGGATTGGCGGATAGGATTGAAGGCGGGAAACAATATGGTAGTCAGGTGGAGGCTAGAAAAGGGTGTGTTTTTGTGTTTGGTCTCGGCCATTTAGCCCGGCCAGACGGGTCGCTTCGGCCCGCTAAGGGGAGAACAAAAAAGGGCACCATTTACGACAAAACCATTAATAATTAAGAGCTGATGAAAGGTAAGTTGATCGGGGCTTTTACGAGCTGGAGAATTATTGTTTGTTGTTAGAGTATGACATTATTGGATATCCTAACATTATTAATTTAATGGCATAATGCTGGCTGGATTCGGGTTTTGCTCTGTGGAGGGGGGAGGGGGGGGAAGAACCAATCTGAGCAAATATAAACCGATAGGCTAATCACAGTTTACATGTTAAGGAGTACCTAAAATATATAATCGTACACTACCCGTTGGTTTATCACTAATATTCATCATTAATGACTTGTTTATTTTTATTCGTTTTTCATTCGTTTGGGCGTTGCTCTTATGTTTTTCTTTTTCTTATGCAGCCGTTAAAATTGTAAATGTCAGTATCTGTAACTAAAAAAAAATCTAAGCAATTGTTTATGCTTTTAGTTTGTGAAAATGTCGTATGAAATCAGTTTACCAGGCAATTGCCAGAAACGTTGGGACTCTGGACCGCTAATAATTATACTGAGGCTTCCGACTGCGACAAGTAACTCAAAATATGTAATATAGTACTGTAGATTGATTGATTGATAAACATTAAGCCACCCAAAAGGTGGCACGGGCATGAATAGCCCGTAAGTGGTGGCCCTTTGGAGCCATTACCACTATCAAGAGCTGATACTGGAGCCCTGTGGAGGTGCGACTGCACCCTGCGTGACGGGAGATGTCTCCCGTCCTATAGTACTGTACTTATAATTGCACTTAAATACTTGAGCACAAGCACATTTACTCGAGTTAATGGAATTGGAAAAAAACATAATTGGCAACATCCCAACTTGCATGGTATAAAAGCCCAAAATATCGATTACTTTCTTTACGGGCTCACCATAGCCCGTGCTACATGGACATTCCGTTCTGAGTAGCTAAATCTGAAACAACAACAACGATCACTTTCTTCCAGTAGCCTCCGGGCTGTGGTTTGTGTGGTGACGTTCGTGGCTTTTTGTTTAATAAGTTTCCGGTCGCCAAAACTAGTGTACTTTCAATTTCCGCTTCTTGATTAAATGTTTCTTAGCGTGCAGTAAATGTGAATTCATTTAATGTGTTTTGTTTAGCTCTGCACATCAGTTGATGTTACTGAAAAGGAGGGAGAATGGGGAAGGTTTATATGGTGGTAAGAGAGAGATTATACGAAGGAAAGATATATAAAAAACAATACAATACATTATTAGTGATGTATGGGAAAGACAGGCAACTCTAGAAAGGGAGGCGGAGGTCGCACCAAGGAAAGAAAAAACTTAGAATCAAAGTGAGAGAGAGAGTTGACGGAGAGAGGTAACTACGGGAGAGGGAGGGAAGCCATTGGGGTTGATGGAGGGAGGGAGGGAAGCCATTGGGGTTGATGGAGGGAGGGAGGGAAGCCATTGGGGTTGAGGGAGGGAGGGAGGGAAGCCATAGGGTTAGGAGGGAGGGACGCAATTGTGATAGGAAGGAGGGAAACCATTGGGATAGAGGGAGAATGGTTATCTTGAGATGATTTTGGGGCTTTAGTGTCCCCGCGGCCCGTTCCTCGACCAGGCCTCCACCCCCAGGAAGCAACCCGTGACAGCTGACTAACACCTAGGTACCTATTTTACTGCTAGGTAACAGGGGCATAGGGTGAAAGAAACGCTGCCCATTGTTTCTCGCCGGCGCTGGGACCACAGGATCACAAGCCCAGTGTGCTGTCCGCTCGGCCGACCGGCTCCCTGAGGAAGGGAAGCCATTGGAATAGAGGGAGAGTGAGGAAAGCCATTGGGATAGGAGGGAAACTTTTGGGAAAGGAGAGTGGATAGGATTTTTTTGAGTAATGAAGGATGAAGTAGAATAATATTCATGGAGAAGAGAGATTGACAAAGTTTTAGTGAGACAAGAGAAGAGGTGGTGGTGAGGGAGAGAGATGGGGGTGGGGGGGGGTGTTGGCATGGAGATTATAGGAGAAAGGAGTGAACAAATCCACAAGGATCATCCCGGGCGTAAGTTCGAATCCTCATCACGGCTTTTGTGGATTTGTTCATTTGATATATCACGCTATTGTGATTTCTGTATGTAGGAAGGAGTGAGTTTAAGTAACTACCTACTTACCAATGAGTGACTGTGAGGGAGTTGGGAAGGATAAAGAGAAGATTGCAAATGATGGAAGGGGGAAGAGAAAAGTGGTGATTCAAATAGTCGATGAAAGAAGAGAAGCGGCGAGAAAGGCCAGGTGGTCAAGTGTGGGAGCCTTAGCGTAAACCCGTAGGCTTATGGGGGGGGGGAGGGGTGGCCACCAAACAAAAAGATCCTTACCTGGAGATAAGGACATCGTAGCCTTGGTAGTGGCAGCGGCAGTAGTGATTAAAGGAGAGGGGTAGTATTTGTAGCAGTAGTCGTGTGGTCGTAGTTACGGTGTGGAGTGGAGGTGTGGTGGCGGTCGTGGAGGTGTGTGGTGGTCGTCGTGGAGGTGTGGTGGCGGTCGTCGTGGAGGTGTGGGTGGCGGTCGTCGTGGAGGTGTGGTGGCGGTCGTCGTGGAGGGTGTGGTGGCGGGTCCGTCGTGGGAGGTGGTGTGAGCAAGGGGAAGGACTCGCAGACCGGATCCCCCATCGACCACTGTTGCCACCACCATTGCTGTAGTATTGAACTTGTTTCTCCTCCCCTCCCATCATCTCTCCCTCCCCCCCCTCCCAACTCTCCCTCCCTCCTTCCCTCCCACATCTGTTTTCCCTTTCCACTGCATAAATTTATTATTGCCCATGTTGGTTTCACCTTTATGGGCGTATATTCTGAAACTGCGAGGGACGCTTCGAGTAGCAATGTCACATTAAATTATTTGACGATATACAATCAGTTTTATACACCCTTTGGCTCGGTATGAGAATACGGTAATGTTTATTGACCACAATGTTTGGGGATTGACTGTTGGGTGTTATAGCTGCGTTGTCTAGACCCGCGAGGCGGGTATTGTACGATGACCGCGGTCTTCCTGTGCGGGGGGGGGGGGGGGGTTGGAAGTCACCATGTGTAGGGGGAAGGCGCCGCCGCGGGCATTGCTACTCGCCACACACCCCCGACACTAGGGTTGAGTGTGTCGGCAGGACAGTGGGTTGCACCATCCGTGTAAGCCTACACCTGGGACCTATGCTGGTGGTGGTGTCTCCTGATGCTTCGCTGCTTGTATGCTTGGTTGTAATGCTCTAGCATGCAGCATTATGCTCTAGCTAGCTCGCGCTCACGCTCTCTCTCTCTATTGCTCTCGCGCGCGGTCTCTCTCACACGCAAGCGTGCGACAAGGTTGGGATCACCTTGTAAACATTGATTGGAGAAGGATGTGATCTGAAGAGTATGGGAGAGAAGAGGGTGACAGGCTAGAGGAATATGCGAGGTCGGAATGAAATGGAGGGGGGAAGGGCGCTGGGTGGAAGTGGGGAACGGGTAGGGAAGAAGAGGGGAGGTAGTAAGGGGAAAAAATATTGATGTCAGTCATCTACATGTGCACCTGTCAAGAGGGGTGGGACAGAGGGGAGCGTTCAGAGGGGAGACGTGGAGAGCGAGGCAGATCGATTCGTCAGTCAAATTCCAGGGATAGCAATTTCTTCACAAATGTCTGGAAAAACAACCGAACACTCGGCCCGCAAACTGTGATAGAATCCCCCCTCTCTCTCTCTCCCTTTTCCCTTGTGTCCTACTCCTGTACCCTTCAGAAGAAGCTGAAGGGGGGAAGGAGGGGTAGAAGAAGGTAAAGGGAAGGAGGGAAGAAGGTGGTAAAGGGAAGGAGGGTGGAGAGGAATCAGGTACAAAAATAAACATCGTTACCCGGCTTGTGAACTGATGAAATTAAGTCTTGATTTTGCTGTCACAGATTCAGCTACTCTGAACAAGTTCCAAGTAGCACGGGCTATGGTGAGCCCGTAGTGGACTTACCTGGCACAAGAGTGGTGCTGTGTGTGTTAAGTCTTGAGGATGGTGAACGATGAGGAGGACGAGGTAAGCGGGAGGAAAGAGATAGTAGGAACGGAAGCCTAGCCGCAGGCAGGCGCTAAAAGCCAAGAAATAGGTAGGGGGAAAGGGATGTGGGGAAGGAAGGGATGTGGGGAAGGAAGGGAGGGAGGGAAGGAAGGGAGGGAGAGTCGTGGAAATTCACCAATAATTGTCACCTTGCGCATTGCACGGAGGGAGAATGGTGGGGGGGGGGGGGGGGGGGTAGTAGGTAGGTTTGAAATTTAATAAAATCTGTGCAGCCTAACCTATTGATGTGGCCATCCCTATTCATCTAGAAATTGTTCAATATATGCATGAATGCCGGAACGTCATTTAGAGTATTGCGCAATGTACAAGCGTGAATGGCAGCGTACTTCCCCTATTAACCTTGGTCAACAGTCTGGACTCCCTACTAATGCGACATAACTGCGACCATATTCTAATTGACCTCGGCAACATCACAGGCAGATGAGACATTAATGAACTCTTAACAGTTCCCAGCCCTGATAACGCACGGGAGACATCTCCTGTCCACGAGGCTAATCATAGCCCGTGCTTCTTGCCCAGCTCCTGTGCCAGGTAAGTTACGGGCTCACCATAGCCCGTGCTACTTGGAACATGTTCGAGTAGCTGAATCTATAACAACAACCACCTGATAACGTTTGAGAGCTTCCAAACTCATAAATAGTTTCTTTCCTTGTTATAACTGCACGTTCCTGCAAATTACAGTTCTTTGCAGACTCCTGGGATATATTGGATTAACCAGACTACTTTAAGCTGTCTTCATTCTTGTTGTTTAAGATTCGCTACTTGCAACAAAAAGTTCCAAGTAGCACGGGCTATGGTGAGCCCGTAGTTCCACTGTCATCCCGACAGACAAGAGGTTAGGAATCCGCTCGCACAACCTGCCTTTGGTAACGAGGCAACTGGCCAGTCCTTCACTCAACAGGCAACCGAATGGAATGCCGTGCTGCAGGGAGACGTGAGCAGCCAAGCAAGTGTGTTGACCAGCCGCATACTGCACCTCCAACACATGTTGATGACAGGTAGTATTATTTCTCAGTATTTCTCGGTTATCGCTGCCAGGTGTTAGTGATGCCAAAAACAAGGTCTGGAGGAGATTTAAGAGGCATCCTTCGACTCTTAAACAGAAACAATTATGGACCGACTTGTCCTGAAGCGAAAGATGTTCACTAGTGGGTTAGATCCAGATGCGGGATCAGAAACTAGAAAAAAAAGTTGAATCAGGGAGATTTGGATTCAAAGTCTGATGGTCTCGAGCAATCCCACCCCTAAACAGGGAAGAGACTTCAAGAATCTTCAACAGGAAATTAGATTGTTTCCTCAAAGGAGTGCCGGACCAACCGGGCTGTGGTGGATATGTGGGCCTGCGAGCCGCTCCAAGCAACAGCCTGGTGGACCAAACTCTCACAAGTCAAGCCTGGCCTCGGGCGGGCCTGGGGAGCAGAACAACTCCCAGAACCCCATCAACCAGGTATCAACCAGTCTGACCTACTGAATAATCATTTTGTTGCCAAGATGCAAGTCCTTATCTCTTGACCGACAACAGCCACATCTTTATCCAATAACTGGGTTAAAGTTGTCTGATGTGGTTAGTCAACAGGATGAAGTTTGTCGTCTCCTTAAAACACTGGACAAACACAAGGCTGTGCCGCCGAATAATGTCACACTATTACATAATTGTGCGAGGCTGCTGACTCCTACGCCTCTACCAACTCTGGCCAGCTCAAGGAATTTGTGGAATAGAGCAGATGTAGTTTGGGCGCAGAAAGGAGAGATTCGGTGGTTGGTAGTTACCAGACCACTGCTTTCAATTACTAAAAAAAAATTGAGACAAACATCTCTGCAAATGACAATTTTGCCACCATCATTGGTAGTGGGAGATAATATGGTTTTTAGATAGTCATTACTGATGCTGATCTATTGCTTAATCTCTTCACTAGTGTCATGCTGATCTGTTGCTTAATCTCTTCACTAGTGTCATGCTGATCTATTGCTTAATCTCTTCACTAATGTCATGCTGATCTATTGCTTAATCTCTTCACTAAGTGACATCAGTCACATGCTGCTTCCTGGGGTGGAGGCCTGGTCGAGGACCGGGCCCCGGGGACACTAAAAAGCCCCGAAATCATCTCAAGATAATCTCAAGATGAGTACAAGAAACGTTTTTTTTCGTTGTCGCACTGAGTACATTTGTGAGTCAAGCTTGAATGGTCCCCGAGTACAGGTGTTACTGTAACTATGACCTCTTAGGTGATGTAAATGTACTCAATGCAATCCCTAGCATGCTCGGAGATTGGATTAAATAACTGGACCCAGAACTCACCACGGGTGTTGCCGGGTGGTGGTTGGTCGTGGAACAGACGAGTTCCAACACCAATCAGAGCTTGTAGAGGATCGCGGATGTAGTGGTCAGGGTACCGTGCTAGTGACTGGCGAGATCTTCCCCTACCCCCTGCGGTCTGGGTTCGAATCCTCGAAGGGTCCTAGAGTTAGTGATATATAAAATATATATTTATATCTCTCTTTATTCATTTTGTTCTCTTGTTATTCCTTCTTCCTCTCCTTCGTTTTCCTGCTCATATTTCTCCAATTCCCCCTCCTCCTACCCCCCCCCCTCTTGACCATTGTGGGGGGGGGGTGTGGAGAATGTTGTTCTCTGACGTCACACTCAGGACCAGTTGTGTAAGGCCCGCAGCTGTGACGTCACACTGGTGTAGGGTGGAGGGAGGAGAAGGGATTGATACTTAACTAAATGAACTTTTGGGCACCAGAATTGCATTAACCACTCAGGAGGCGGCATGGGCACGAGTAGTCAGGAAATTCGGCATCAGTCTCCGAGCTTGACAAGGATGAACAACCCAGCGGGGGTTTCTTCCTATTGGGGAGTGTTGTACATGCTGCTATGGGGTGTGTCCACTCACAGGATGAGTGGCGCTGCCCAATACTGTCACTATGGCGGTGTGTCCACTCACAGGATGAGTGGTGCTGCCCATACTGTCACTATGGTGGTGTGTCCACTCACAGGATGAGTGGCGCTGCCCAATACTGTCACTATGGGGTGTGTCCACTCACAGGATGAGTGACGCTGCCCAATACTGTCACTATGGCGGTGTGTCCACTCACAGGATGAGTGGCGCTGCCCAATACTGTCACTATGGTGGTGTGTCACTCACAGGATGAGTGGTGCTGCCCAATACTGTCACTATGGCGGTGTGTCCACTCACAGGATGAGTGACGCTGCCCAGTACTGTCACTATGGCGGTTGTGTCTACTCAAAGGAGGAGTGGCGCTGCCCAATACTGTCACTATAGCGGTGTGTCCACTCACAGGATGAGTGACGCTGCCCAGTACTGTCACTATGGCGGTGTGTTACTCACAGGAGGGTGGTGCTGCCCAGTACTGTCACTATGGCGGTGTGTCTACTCACAGGATGAGTGGCGCTGCCCAATACTGTCACTATGGGCGGTGTGGTCCACTCACAGGATGAGTGGTGCCGCCAATACTGTCACTATGGCGGTGTGTACACTCACAGGATGAGTGGCGCTGCCCAATACTGTCACTATGGCGGTGTGTCCACTCACAGGATGAGTGGCGCTACCCAATACTGTCACTATGGCGGTGTGTC
>WNGS01005451.1:8333867-8344274 GCA_020271785.1 Procambarus virginalis
TAATATTCTCTCTGTCGGGGGACAGGAAGCCAGAGTGTATTCATACACGTTTGCCTTTTATCGAGCCTTTTATTTTATTTTTTGACTTTTTATTTTATTTTTCGTATGTCTTACATAGACAGGGTTAGAGTTCAGTTCCTCCTTACATATTGTAGAGGGGATGGAGAGGGTGTCACAGATTAAGGAGCAAATCAAGAAGAAAATATTCTCAACTATCAAAAGTCGCCACAGAGTCAAAGTAGCCGAAGGAAGATCTACTGCGATATGGTAGAAACAAGCCATTGGGTACTCCTCTTTCAAGCCTGGCAAAAAGATATCCAGAGACATTGCAGTAGCCAAACACAGACTCAGACTTGGTTACAAGTGCTGCTGGGAGGTAATGAACCCAATAGTTAAAGAGTGTCACATCTGTGGAACAGAAGCAGAGGCGCCACTATTGCATTTACTTACTGGAATGTGAAGCTACTGAAGCCCTGCGCATCAAACTCAACATTAATCCAACGACAGCAGCTGCATTAGATGCACATTCCACCGCGACTACAATGATTAGAAAAGCCGTTGAGGAATGGAACTCATTAGTGAGTATTCTGCATCTACATCCGCCACCAAGATAATGGTATTAAAACAATACTAAAACCAGTGCACTAAACAGAAACGATATATAAACAGGGAAAAAGGAGGAATCCCCACTTCCATTTTAAACTTAGACTCAAATATCAGAGTAACAAGGTTATCGCGAATAACCGAACTCAATTACGGGTTCACCATAGCTCGTGCTACAAGGACACTTCGTTCTGAGTAGGGTGGGGGAAGGTGGGGCGGGTGGTGCTCTCTCGGGTATAAATTCCAGGACGAGATGCGGCAAAAAGGCAGTACAGTGTGAGTAATCCAACGAGACACACACACACCCAGCACAAATGGCTGAAGTATCCAAGAAGGAAATATCCGAGGACAAGGTATTGTATATAATGTTTGTTTATTGTAACGCAGTTGATCTATATTTTTAAGAGTAATATACATAATAATTTTTCTGAATTATAGTTCATTTTTCACCACGCTTGTGCATCCAATTCATGAAAGTTGGCGATATTAAATAATGCTGCGTTTCCGCTTTTGAAAGATTTGAATTTGTTAAAAACTAAATCATAATTTCATTACACACAGAGATCACAATAGCGCGATGCATCAATGAACCTCGCCACGGTCCTTGTGGATTTGTTCTTTAAATCATAATTTCTTTCCTTTTGTGAAGCTATGTTGTATGTGCCCGAAAGGCGCATGTAACCCAGAATACGGACCCAAGAAGCTCAAGTGCGGCCACTACATGTGTGTACCCTGCGTCGCCGCCTTGTTCAGGGCCTCCGACACCGTCCGCTGCACAGTGTGCCGCGAGATCTTGTGGAGCATCAAGCCCTACGACAACTCTCAAGTGCCCAAGAACTGCCTGAGAGTGTGGAAGGTCAGCGGCTCCAGAACCTGCTGAACGATCCTCTCCTGCGGGGTGGACCCGGGGACAACGTCGTCAGATCGGAGCCTCGCTCCCAGGCCCGCGAGGCTACTGTCAGACACATTCTCACTTGCCTCGAATTTGATTAATTTAGAGATCTTTTACAAAAGGTCTTTGGGTTTACGATAAGCAGATGAAAAGTCACAATAACGTGGCTGAAAAATGTTGACCGAACCACACACTGCAAATTGAAGAGACTACGACGTTTTGGTCCGTCCTGGATCATTATCAAGTCGATTGTGACAATCTACTGTCGATTGTCGATTGTGACTTTAATTTCAAGTGTGTGGTTGATCGATATACGATAAGTTTACAAACAAGGCAGTTGAACTGTAATGTGCATGGCTCCATAGTAGTTTTTTATTTGATTATTATGAATTAAGAATTATTATTTAAGCTGAATTGTTGTATTTCATCAGTGTAAAGTGAATTATGCTTGGAAATTCGTTCGTTCGGAAATTCTTCAATATTTAGTACATTGTTATTAAACTTATTTTGAATAAAAATTTTCAACTGCATTGCATTTTTTATTCTGTATTATATTACATAAGAAAGTGGGGCCTAGCTTATGAAAACTGTGATTGTTTTGACACAGATAGATAAATTACACGAGGAGGGGAGTAGCCATATATGTTAGGGAAAATTTGAAATGTGGTCTCAAAGAGAGAATCAAAATTGAGCCACACACAGAAACTGTTTGGATAGAATTAAACGAAAGAGCAAATAATCTTATAATAGGAGTTATATACAGGCCACCAAACTTAAACAGGATGGAAGCAAAGCACCTATGGGATGAAATATCTAGATCATGAACAAATCCACAAGGGCAGGACGTGGGTTCGAACCTACGTCCTAGAGCATCCCAGACGCTGCCTTAATCGACTGAGCTACGACATGGTATAAGAATTGCAACCAGAAATTCTACTGAATTTACTTGGATCCTGCAGCCTCTCCGAGACACAAACCAGGATTTTCAAAAACTCCCCCATGCACTCGAGCTATGTCAATAGCCGTTCTACCTCTTCGCCCTTACTTCATTACACACAGAAGTCACAATTGCGTGATGCATCAAATAAAGTTAGGGCGAAGCCTCTATCTTTTTAATAGTCTTTTTTTACTATTTTTAATAAATTGACCCATATTTAATAAATAAATCATGTTTAAATAATTAACCATATTTAATAAATCAATAGAGTCAGGCAGAGTGCCAGAGTCATGGAAGGTTGCTAATGTGGCACCAATTGAGAAAGGAGATAGATCACTTGCGTCAAACTATCGGCCAATTAGCCTAACGTCTATGTGGGAAAGTTACTTGAATCGATAATTGCAAATACAATTCGTCTTCATCTGAAAAACATAAATTAATAAATGATCGCAACATGGTTTTACAATGGCTGTTCATGTTTAACAAATTGCTATCTTTTTATTCCAGCATAGTTGGAACAGTTGATAGTGGCAAGGATTGTGATGTGTGCACCTGACTTTAGCAAAGCTTTTGATACAGTGCCACATGAAAGACTGATTAAAAATACAGGCTCATGGAAGAGCAGCATTGACCAGACCACACCACTAGAAGTTGAAGGGACGACGACGTTTCGGTCCGTCCTGGACCATTCTCAAGTCGCTTGTGACTTGAGAATGGTCCAGGACGGACCGAAACGTCGTCGTCCCTTCAACTTCTAGGTGTGGTCTGGTCAACATACTTCAGCACGTTATTGTGACTCTTCGCCTGCTCATGGAAGCAGGTTTGAGTAGCAACATCTGCAAATTTGCAGATGATACAAAAATCGGCAGGGAATTAACACGGAAGAAGACTCACTATCACTTCAAGTTGATCTAAATAGGTTTTGAATGGTCAAAAGATTGACAGAGCAGTTTAATGCTGACAAAAGTAAAGTTCTGAGGCTAGGTAATGATGATAGGGTTACAAAATACGAGATAGCTGGTGTTGAGATTGCGAAAGGGATAACATAAGAACAAAGGCAACTGCAGAGGTCTATTGGCCCATACGAGGCAGCTCCTATCTATAAACACCCATCCCACTCATATACATGTCCAACCCGCGCTTGAAACAATCAAGGGACCCACCTCCACCACGTTACGCGGTAATGCGTAACGTGGTTAGCCAGAGATAAAGGGACAGATTAAGGTTTGCTATCTGGAGCTGGTATGGTGATATTGTTGGAAACATGAAAGATATTATGACGGGAAATGGGAACAAACCCATTATTTGTATTAGTGCAGGGGGGTAATGATGTTGGGGAGAGTTTAGAAGTGAGGAACTAATACAGAAATTCAAGACAGCAATAGAATTAGTTAGGAGCAAGGGAGGAATCCCGATCATATGTGGCATTCTTCCAAGAAAGGGAGTGAGAAATGAATGGATGTCGAGGGCACTTGGTGTCAATTGCAGGCTGGAAAGATATTGCAAACAAATGCAATTCTTATATAGACAACATGGGAACACTTCTATGGAAAAAAATTAATTGTATGCTCGTGATGGGTGCATCTATCGAGAGCTGGGGTTGTTGCTGTTGCGAACTCGTTGGAAGAAGTGGTTAGAGGTGTTGTTTGGGTTTTAAACTGTTAGTAGATAGAGGTATGGGAATTGATTTTGAGGAGGATGTAATAAAAGTATGTGTTTGCGGGAGAAAGGAATTGCAAAATGATCAGGGAAAGAGAAGGGCCTCAAAAAAACAATTCACTTAGGAATATTACACTAACAGTAGAAGTCTAAGAAAAAAATTAACGAATTAATGCTCTTGTCTGACAGAAAAAAAATAGATATTATTGCACTTACCGAAACGTGGATGAATGTAGATAATAGAGAACTATTAGCTGAATATCAATAATGGATTTAAACTATTTCACACATATAGATATATTAGACATAAGAACATAACATAAGAACATAAGAACAAAGGCAGCTGCAGAAGGCCTATTGGCCCATACGAGGCAGCTCCTATTTATAACCACCCAATCCCACTCATATACATGTCCAACCCACGCTTGAAACTATAAAGGTACCCTACCTCCACACTTTATGCGGTAATTGGTTCCACAAATCAAAAACCCTGTTACCGAACCAGTATTTACCCAAGTCTTTCCTAAATCTAAACTTATCCAATTTATACCCATTGTTTCGTGTTCTGTGTTGTGTTGATACTTTTAATACCCTATTAATATCCCCTTTGTTATGACCTATGATCCACTTGTAAACCCCCTGTCTTGTCACCCCTAACTCTTCGCCTTTCCAGTGAATGCAATTAAGGCTTTGTTAATCTTTCTTCATATGAAAGATTTCTAATTTGGGGAATTAATTTTGTCATCCTACGCTGGACACGTTCAAGTGAATTTATATCCATTCTATAGTACTGCGACCAAAACTGAACTACATAATCTAAATGGGGCCTAACCAGAGCAAGATATAGCTGAAGGTATGACATGACGATGCTTGATCGATTTATTGTTTAAGTTTGAAATCAATATTAGGTAAGTGAGAGGAAATATTTTAGTATGAGAAATAGAACCACAGCTTAGTCTGAGTAGAATTAATTTTTTCACCATGTTTAGAATTTTTTATGTCAACTTTCAGTGTAAAAGTTTTCATTTATTTAATTACAAGTAAACTGACATCATTCACCTCTACCTCACTCTCGCGTCTTCACCTCACCTCCACCCTATCTTTAAAATTGGATATAATACGGAGTACAACAGTCAGTCACAGTTATTCACCTGTTTGGTTCTGCATTTGGACATCTCTCTTGTTCTATTACAGTTCTCTATTCTCACACAATGGATGCCACGCAAGGTCAAGATTATTCTTTCCCTGCAATACCACCATTTATGATATCTAACATTAGGAACATTCCCTCAGGAACTTCTGCAGCTCAAATTTTACAAGCAATAAGGGTGTCAGAACAGAATCTTGAAAATATCAGAGTATTTAGCGTCAAACCCCAGCTTGGAGTTTTATGGATTATAACTCTCTCTTTTCATATGAAAACAAAACCTCCTATAATAGGGCAATGGGAGGAAATCATCTGGAAAATTGCAAAGCTACTTTTAAACTGGTGGATCTATATTCAAGACGATATAAATTTTCACTCTCTCGAGCATAGTGCTATGAAGCCTTGGGTACTTTCAATGCTTACCGACCCCGAATTGTGTCCCAACCCGCACCTGCGTCTGGAAATGCTTCGCTTCATCGGCATGTGGCCAGAAGAATACCTTCGAGATAGAACCTCGGGCATGCAAGTAGCTGCAGGATTGGTGAGTACTAGTCCATACGTGAATCTGCATCATCTTATAACTACTACCCCACGGAAAAGCTTCCTGTTTCCTCTTAGAAGAGTGTTAAAGAGTCTTAATAAATGGGGGCACCTAGATGCTGTTGCTGATGCAGCCGTGGAACAGTTAGTGAAACGTGAGATTGGACCAGAAGCATTCTTTTTCAACCATATGCTGGACCTCATAAAGACCAGCCTGGAGGCTGCTTTAGCGGAATACGAAGCAGGCAATAAGAGTACTTTTATTTTTTTCTCTACCTTAAATTTGATTGAGTCTAGTATTTCGAATGCTTTTCGGCACAACTCCAAATTCGTATGGCGGTCCTGGCATCGCTCACGACGCTGTAACATTTCTGGTTACAGTCACAGCTCTACTTAAAATGCTCTCCGTGGCACAAATTACTAGTGGTATTATCTTTGCGTTCATCAAGCATTTCATCGCTAGCATAGATGGTACTTATCACAAAATTTCTTTACTGGGAAAATTTGCAAATATTAATCGTGTTCTAAAACTTGAGCACGCACAGTGTCCGTCTTCGCTTGGCAAGCAAGCAGTAGATTTCGCCATTTTCAATCACTTGCCAGAACCACGTGAAGAATCGTTGAGGGAGGTCCCGGAAGAGTCCAAAGACAGCGTGACACAAGCGGTGATGGAGGCGCCAGTGCTGCTGCATTCGTCCAAGATGGTGGTAGACGAGTCGACGCTGGTCCGCCTGCTGCTGGCGTCCCGCTCCGACCCCTTCACATGACGCCCTCTAGACCACGGCTCCTATGATCGCCTGCCCCACCTGCAGGCTGACATTCTTGCATGGATGAACACCACCAGAATTTTGCCCCAATAGAATTTTAGTTTTGTGGATAGTTTGTTTTTTATTCAATAAAAATACATTCATAGATTGTCTTATTTATCATGTTTAAATAAATCTTATATGAACTACAGACTATTATTTTCATTAAGAAATTTGCAGAATGTGATTGGTGATTTATGAAAACTGATAGTTTGATCCAAGTGCAGTTTAATTCAACTGTTAAGTTTATAAATGAGTTCTGTTTGTTATATTCATCCACTTGTACACATCTATCATGTCACCACTAATTCTTCGCCTCAAAGATTTGTCAATCTTTCTTCATATGACAGGTTCCTAATTTGTGGGATTAACTTGTCAACAAAACTGAACTGCATGATCTAAATGTGACCTAACAAAAGCAAAATATAGCTGAAGAATAACACCAGGTGTGTTATTCCTGGTCTAATTTTATACTACCATATAAAAAATCATATTTTACATTACACATTATTAAAATAGTAAACCCTTCATTTAAGTGTTAGTCTTGGGGCAAAGTGCTTGTACTTCAAGTAATGTACAGTGCAAATGAAATTCACTTAAATGTCCTTTCAAGAAACTCTGGCTCATTGTTATAAAAAAAGATAAGGAGTATAAATTACACACACAAATCACAATAGCGTGATGCATCAGTGAACAAATCCACAAGGGCCGTGACGAGGATTCGAACCCACGTCCGAGATCATCCCAGACGCTGCCTTAATCGACTGTGATAGGTAAAAAAATCATGGTCAAAAAGAGTTGAAACCAGAAGTTCTACTGAACTTACTTGGATCCTGCAGCCTACAGGGTTTAACACCTGGTCTCGGAGACATCTCACATCTCCCCATGCACTCGAGCATGTCAATAGGCCGTTCTACCTCTTCGCCCCTACTTCACTACACATAAAAATCACACTAGCGTGATGCATCAATGAATTTGTGTCTTGGGCTCTGAGACTCTGAGATATGGTGGGGCTCTGAGAGCAGAGGTGGATTCCTTACAAGAGGAGGTGCGCCAGCTAAAGCGTCGGGGGGAGGCGGAGAAGACCAAGATAAACAAGACCTCGTCGTGGAGAGTCGTTGGGACAGGGGTCTTAAGAAGACCTTGACAAAGCCGCCTACAGACACCCTAAAGACGTGGAGGACGAGTGCTGTGGTGAGCCAGCGGTTCACTCCGAAAAGAAATCAGAGCGGCGGAGCGCGGGCCCCTCAGGGCGCTCAGAAAGTTAAGGAGGTACCGAGGCGAGTTTTGGTTGTGGGAGATTCCCAGGTGAGGTATTTAGACAGAACGTTTTGTGCCAGAGATAGGGGGAACAGATTAAGAGTTTGCTATCGGGAGCTGGAATTGGCGATATTGTTGGAATCATGAAAGATATTATGACGGGAAATGGGAGCAAACCCATTATTTGTATTAGTGTAGGGGGTAATGATGTTGGGAGAGTTAGAAGTGAGGAACTAATACTGAAATTCAAGACAGCAATAGAATTAGTTAGGAGCAAGGGAGGAATCCCGATCATATGTGGCATTCTTCCAAGAAAGGGAGTGGGAAATGAATGGATGTCGAGGGCACTTGGTGTCAATTGCAGGCTGGAAAGATATTGCAAATCTAATGCAATATCTTATATAGACAACTGGGAACACTTCTATGGAAGAAATGAAATGTATGCTCGGGATGGGGTGCATCTATCGAGAGCTGGGGTTGTTGCTGTTGCAAACTCGTTGGAAGAAGTGGTTAGAGGTGTTTGTTTGGGTTTAAACTGTTAGTAGATAGAGGTATGGGAATTGATTTGGAGGAAGGATGTAATAAAAGTATGTGTTTGCGGGAGAAAGGAATTGGCAAAATGATCAGGAAAGAGAAGGGCCTCAAAATAACAATTCACTTAGGGTATATTACACAAACAGTAGAAGTCTAAGAAATAAAATTAACGAATTAAATGCTCTTGTCTGCACAGAAAAAATAGATATTATTGCACTTACCGAAACGTGGATGAATGTTGATAATAGAGAACTATTAGCCGAATATCAAATAAATGGATTTAAACTATTTCACACAGATAGATATATTAGACGAGGTGGTGGAGTAGCCATATACGTTAGGGACAATTTGAAATGTAGTCTCAAAGAGGGAATCAAAACTGAGCCACACACAGAAACTATTTGGATAGAATTAAACGAAAAAGCAAATAATATTATAATTGGAGTTATATATAGGCCACCAAATTTAGACAGAATGGAAGCAAAGCATCTATGGGATGAAATATCTAGGGCATCTAGATCTAACAGTATTTATGTCATGGGTGACTTTAATTTGAGTGGAATAAACTGGTTGAACAAAACAGGGAATAGTGAAGCAGAAGATTTTCTAGAATTAATTGACGATTGCTTTCTTACGCAACACATTAAGGAACCAACACGGGAAAATAATATTTTAGATTTAGTGTTAACTAACAGGGAAACACAAATTAATGACATCGAAATAGGGAGTGAGCTAGGGAACAGTGATCACAAAGAAATCAGATTTGGCATAGAATGGAATAGACCTGTAGGAGAAAATTCTGTTAAAGTGCCAGATTTTCGAAAAGCTGATTTTAATAGCCTAAGAATTTTTTGGGTCAAATTGATTGGAAAGTCTTGGGTATGGGGTGTGGGCCGGTCTTGGAGCGAGACATGAACCCAGCGATAGGTGATGTAAATGGGGATTTCGATGTAGATTCAATTTATAACGTATTTAAGAATATTCTAAACAAAGCACAGGAACGTAGTATACCACACAAATTGAATAGATCGATTACTAATGACCCAAAGTGGATAACAAAGAATTTGAAGAATCTTATAGGTAAAAAGAGCTTGGTACAAGAGGATTAAAATGGGGAGGTCACTTTAGAACAGGAATTCGTACAACTAGTTAGAAATGTTAAAAAAGAGATAAGGAAAGCAAAAAGAAACTATGAAGTTCGTATAGCAGGGCAAGCAAAGACAAATCCTAAAGGTTTTTTCAGTTATATCGAACTAAGACTAGGGAAAGGATAGGTCCATTAAAAACTGAGACAGGTCAAATAACAGATAGTGATGAAGAGATGAGTAGTATTTTTAATAATATTTTGTATCTGTATTTACTAAAGAGGAACTTAACAATATGCCTTCAGCCCAACAAGTCTATGTGGGTGGGGACGAGGACAGGTTGACGAGTTTAGCAGTTACCAGGGAGGATGTTCTTAAACAAATAGTAAAACTCAAACCAAACAAATCCCCAGGGCCGGATGAAGTGTTTGCCAGAGTGCTGAAAGAATGCAAAGAGGAGCTTTGTGACCCACTGTCAATCATATTTAATAAATCAATAGAGTCAGGCAGAGTGCCAGAGTTTTGGAAAGTTGCTAATGTGATACCAGTTTTTAAGAAAGGAGATAGATCACTTGCGTCTAACTATCGACCAATTAGCCTAACGTCTATTGTGGGAAAGTTACTCGAATCTATAATAGCAAATAAAATTCGTCTTCATCTTGAAAAACATAAATTAATAATTGAGTCGCAACATGGTTTTATAAATGGCCGTTCATGTTTAACAATTTGTTATCTTTTTATTCTAGCATAGTTGAGGCAGTTGATAGTGGTAAGGATTGTGATGTTGTGTACCTTGACTTTAGCAAAGCTTTCGATACAGTGCCACATGAAAGACTGATTAAAAAGATAGAGGCTCATGGTATTGGGGGTGCTATATTAAGCTGGATTAGGGCATGGCTATACCAAAGGAACAGAGAGTTAGTATAAGGAGTCAAGTCAGAGTG
>WNGS01005451.1:8401740-8410879 GCA_020271785.1 Procambarus virginalis
AAGTAAAAATATTATAGACTCAAATAATGCAACTAAAGACATCAAAGCACGAGAAACACCTCATGAGTATGCATACCACTCATCCCACAGCGTTCACAAAATAGACATGATTACATCAGCGGCGTTTGCAAATTTAGGTGGTATACAAGTGGCCTTGCGGCATTTATACAACGTATTTTAAAAACATTATTCACAACATATGTAAGACGAGTTCTGCAGTATGCAGCACCAGCATGGAACCCACGTCACCTAAAACACAAATTTTAATCGAGAACGCCAAGGAATTCGCCACAAAAGTGATTTATACAATTTTATTGCGAGATAAATAGTGTTGAACTAAAACACTGGACGATAGACACCACAGAAGAGAAATGGTCACGACGTACAAAATACTAAAATCCATATATATATATATATATATATATATATATATATATATATATATATATATATATATATATACTATGTATATGAGGTATGGTATATATAGGAGAAGCGGTATATAACTGAGCCAAAAAATGATGTTCCATGAAGAAAATATGTGTGTGAAGTTATTGGGGAGAACTAGAAAAAAAACAAATGAGTCACGCGGATTTAAGTGTGTGTGAGGAAACGAGCGTACGAGTGTGTGAGGAAGGAGGTACATAATGGTCGACTTGGCGGCCGAGGCAAAAGCAGCCGGAAGCTTTAAAAGCCTATGCGACAAAAGCCATGGAAAATTGCGAGTGAAGTTTTACCAAACACCATAATGTCAAGTAATGGATGGACACAGGAAACTTCCGCCGCACTCTGTTAAGGAATGATAAACGCTTTTTCGACTCGCAACGGATAACGGTCGAACATTTCTCGAGCAGCGCTTCATGAACGACCTCTGTTCGAAACGCAACTGTCAGTGCTTCAAATACAACAGAACAAACACACCTACCCAATAATATTAATTTATATATGAGAAAAAACGTATTTTTTAATGTACAATACGTAAAAATGTAATGAATGCGCTTTATTTTTTTATTTGAGGTGGGGGGGAGGGGGAAGGCCGCAGCATCAACGAGCCTGGCCTGAGGACAGGTTTCGCAACACCCAGGTCTTAAATGCTTTTCCATTCATAAACTGGTGTTACAATAATGGACATTTGGCCAATCAAGTGTCTTTGAGGAAGGGTTGTGTACTTATTCACCCAAACACCATGCGTTCACTACAAACACCTGCTAAATACAAAACACGTGCGCTCACATATTTCAAGAGAGCAGAGCCTCATGTCGTAGCCTCTTACTGATTATACTCTTGCTTCTCCCCCTCTTACGTTATGGCTTGAAAGAAAGCCTCCTGTTTCTCTTGGAGGCAGGTTACTTACAACATTATTATTTACATTTATTATTTATTCAACAAGGTTATTTACAACGCATTGTAAAACCTGCCTATCCTTTATTCAACGTGGCCATGCATAATCCAGCTCAACCCTTTCTAACCTAACCTAACCAAAACACAGCAATCTAATGCAGCCTCATTTAACGATTGCTTAAATTGTTAGCATTTCAAAACTACTAATAGTGTACAAAATGACTGTATGATTGGACCGTGCCTATTCCTGCATGATTGGACCGTGCCTATTCCTGCATGATTGGACCGTGCCTATTCCTGCATGATTGGACCGTGCCTATTCCTGTATGATTGGACCGTGCCTATTCCTCCATGATTGGACCGTGCCTATTCCTGTATGATTGGACCGTGCCTATTCCTGCATGACTGGACCGTGCCAATTCCTGCATGATTGAACCGTGCCTATTCCTGTATGATTAGACCGTGCCTATTCCTGTATGATTGGACCGTGCCTATTCCTGTATGATTGGACCGTGCGTATTCCTGCATGATTGTAACGTGCCTATTCCTGTATGATTGTAACGTGCCTATTATTTCCAATCACTCTTTTTCTTGTGTATTAATGATATCTTTGCCTGTCCCATCCACAGGAACAGAGAGGCTTAGCGAACGCCAGTGATCGCCTCCAGAGCTCAAGACACACCACAAAAGGTAAATAAAAATTCCTCTTTTTCCTCTTCGGTCCACCGTCAATAGGTTATTGTCCTCACTACACACCTGTACTCCCCTCCCCCCCTAGGTGTGGTCAATACACTTGTACTCCCTCTGTGTTTTTGGTACACTTATATCGCCTTTGTTTTCCTTAGAACACCTGCACCACCACCAAAATTGTTGTTATAGAGTTTAAACTCAAAGTTATATTACCTTTATGTAAGCTTTATGTTCACAAATGAATATATATATATATATTTCATATATTTTTTTTAAATATGGAAGGGAGTACCACCTCTGGCTGGAAGAAGGGGGACCCATAGCCTCGGAGGAAATCACACATAACGCATATTTCTTATATATATATATATATATATATATATATATATATATATATATATATATATATATATATATGAAAAAGAAAATTAAGATTCTCAGTTTCTTAACATAATTTTCCGTGTCTAATTCATAAATAATTATTCCCATCCAAGTATTATAACCGAATTTCCCAGTTTTTCCCCTTTTAATAACCGAATTATCCACATCTCGCATTTCTTAGCCGTTTATCTTGAGACTCTCCATCCCCCAATTAAAACTTCATCCGGTTCCTCCCGGGCCGTAATAAAAGTGGCCCCAACCGGCTCTCATCCGGTATTAAAGCGACAGCCTTTAAAATCATTTAGACCTTCCATTTCCACCGGGGCAAAATCGGTATATATTATATCTTCCTTCGTCGCTGGAAGACATGACCTAGGGACTTGGGAAGTGCGGCTCCTGCACGGCGAACTTACTTGCTCATTGCTCTTAAAGTCTCAGTCTCCCTCTCCCTCTCTCTCTCTCTCCTCTCTCCTCTCTCTCTCTCTCTCTCTTCTCTCTCTCTCTCTCTCTCTCTCTCTCTCTCCTCTCTCTCTCTCTCTCTCTCTCTCTCTGATTCATGAGTTCACGATGCTGAATGGTGATGATCGCGTGCACCCAGAAGAGGTATCTAAAACATGCAAGCCGTTCTGTTATCATTACAGTCGACTCAGAAATGTAGTTTAGTATTGGCTGAAATTTAAAATATTCAACAGCCGGCCAAGAGGATTCGCCATCACAAGAGCCTGTAAGAGTTAAAAGTGGTCTCGCACAGGGAACAACAAAGTATGTTTAGTAGTTGTTGTTGCTGGGGTTAAGGTCTTCATAACCCTGGAGAAGACCACCGCGGTAGCTTGCTGACCAACAGAAAATATTATATTGAAGATTTAAGCTAAGTTTCGTGAGTGAGGTCAGTGTATGTACACTGAGAAGAGGGTTATACCTTACGGTGAACATATATATGTCCAGGTATTGACAGACTTGACTTATGAGGATAGATATTGTGAGTGTGTGAGGAAGCGGCGAGCATAATTAACAATAACAAATGCAGACGAAGAGTCACAATAACGTGGATGAAAAAGGTCACAATCGACTTGAAAATGGTCCAAGACGGACCGAAACGTCGTCGTCTCTTCAATTTCTAGTGTGTAGTTTGATCAACAATAACAAAATAAAATAAAACTAGTAACATTAACTATATTAACCATTAAGATCACCACGGGTTCGATTAAATTCAGGTCACTTTAAACACATTTAAACAAAACAAAATATTACGGCACTGAGATGGAACTGAACTCTCGTTTCTGGTCTACGTACTCACACACAAGTTATGGTGGTAATGTACACAGTTAACGCGGTTGGCACCTTTCCGTTGTGATTCCCCCGGCAGCCTAGTGGCTTCCCTGTCAGGAGTTGGATATTACATGTTTGAACCCAGAAGGAGAATCCGCAGTAATATTTATTTGGGGCAAACAAGATAAACTAACAATTAAGACGTTTGTGTTTGGTCCTGTCCTCGGGTGAGTTGCAGTCATTACAGCGTCTGGTTGGTTAGCAGCCTCGCAGTGCTGTGAGGTGTTGCAACCCCAGCCTCACAGGACTATGAGACGTTGCAACCCCAGCCTCACAGGACTATGAGACGTTGCAACCCCAGCCTCACAGGACTATGAGATGTTGCAACCCCAGCCTCACAAGGCTGTGAGATGTTGCAAGCCCAGCCTCACAGGACTATGAGATGTTGCAACCCTAGCCTCACAGGACTGTGAGATGTTGCAACCCCAGCCTCACAGGACTATGAGATGTTGCAAGCCCAGCCTCACAGGACTGTGAGATGTTGCAACCCCAGCCTCACAGGACTATGAGACGTTGCAACCCCAGCCTCACAGGACTATGAGACGTTGCAACCCCAGCCTCACAGGACTATGAGACGTTGCAACCCCAGCCTCACAAGGCTGTGAGATGTTGCAACCCTAGCCTCACAGGACTGTGAGATGTTGCAAGCCCAGCCTCACAGGACTGTGAGATGTTGCAACCCCAGTCTCACAGGACTATGAGATGTTGCAAGCCCAGCCTCACAGGACTGTGAGATGTTGCAACCCAGCCTCACAGGACTATGAGATGTTGCAACCCTAGCCTCACAGGACTGTGAGATGTTGCAACCCCAGCCTCACAGGACTATGAAATGTTGCAAGCCCAGCCTCACAGGACTGTGAGATGTTGCAACCCCAGCCTCACAGGACTATGAGATGTTGCAAGCCCAGCCTCACAGGACTGTGAGATGTTGCAACCCCAGCCTCACAGGACTATGAGATGTTGCAACCCCAGCCTCACAGGACTGTGAGATGTTGCAACCCCTGCCTCACAGGAATATGAGATGTTGCAAGCCCAGCCTTACAGGACTGTGAGATGTTGCAAGCTTAGCCTCACAGGACTGTGAGATGTTGCAAGCCCAGCCTCACAGGACTGTGAGATGTTGCAACCCTAGCCTCACAAGGCTGTGAGATGTTGCAACCCCAGCCTCACAAGGCTGTGAGATGTTGCAACCCTAGCCTCACAAGGCTGTGAGATGTTGCAACCCCAGCCTCACAAGGCTGTGAGATGTTGCAACCCCAGCCTCACAGGACTATGAGATGTTGCAACCCCAGCCTCACAGGACTATGAGATGTTGCAACCCCAGCCTCACAGAACTGTGAGATGTTGCAACCCCAGCCTCACAGGACTATGAGATGTTGCAAACCCAGCCTCACAGGACTGTGAGATGTTGCAACCCCAGCCTCACAAGGCTGTGAGATGTTGCAACCCCAGCCTCACAGGACTGTGATATGTTGCAACCCCAGCCTCACAGAACTGTGAGATGTTGCAACCCCAGCCTCACAGGACTATGAGATGTTGCAACCCCAGCCTCACAGGACTATGAGATGTTGCAACCCCAGCCTCACAGGACTGTGATATGTTGCAACCCCAGCCTCACAGAACTGTGAGATGTTGCAACCCCAGCCTCACAGGACTATGAGATGTTGCAACCCCAGCCTCACAGAACTGTGAGATGTTGCAACCCCAGCCTCACAGGACTATGAGATGTTGCAACCCCAGCCTCACAGGACTGTGATATGTTGCAACCCCAGCCTCACAGAACTGTGAGATGTTGCAACCCCAGCCTCACAGGACTATGAGATGTTGCAACCCCAGCCTCACAGGACTATGAGATGTTGCAACCCCAGCCTCACAGGACTGTGATATGTTGCAACCCCAGCCTCACAGAACTGTGAGATGTTGCAACCCCAGCCTCACAGGACTATGAGATGTTGCAACCCCAGCCTCACAGGACTGTGAGATGTTGCAACCCCAGCCTCACAGGACTGTGAGATGTTGCAACCCCAGCCTCACAGGACTGTGAGATGTTGCAAGCCCAGCAATAACGTCCATTGACGTATGTGCTGTTAAACTCCACACCGCTCCACCACCTTAGTTAATTAACTAACGGTTTCAATCATCTGTAGAGGGAGTAATGATGACTGTAACTAGCAGAGATAATTGTAAACACTTGATATCTCCTCGTCAATGATATGAAGACGGGAGCTTGGCTTATGGATTATGCTGTCATTAATTAAGAGTGTTCACAGCCCCAACTTCCCTGTGTGTTCACAGGTCCAACTGACTTATCATATAATCTTGTATCTGTTATTTATATCTATATTCTAATTCTATTTAGGCTATTTAGCAAAATATTATCACGATAGCTTAAAGACAATCTGTGTGGTGCAGCGGTTTTGCACGCTCACCCCACAAGTCTTGTAAGCGGTATTGGTTCGCACCCTAGGCAGGAAAGACTGAATGGCCACCAATCATTAGCTGCTCGTCCTTATTTACCCAGCAGTAATTAAAGACCCGGTTATGTTCCATGGTAAACTAGTAAGGTAATACGTATGGTGGGGCCGCAGTAAGAAAGATTCAGGTTTATTATCATGAGTTAAAAGTCATGATAGCAAGTCATCATCATTGTTTAAAAAAAATAAAAGTGTAATTCCGTTTTCACGGGGACCTAGGCTAGGCTATAGGTCGGAATGCTGCTATATCAGCCTACTCATCGTGTACATGATGGACAAACAACGATGATTCAACATTATTCGAGCATGCTTTGCCTCCTGGGGTAACCCACCTAACATAACATTTGCCTCAAAAGTTCAAAAACGTCCGAAAAAATACCAATTCTCAAAACTTCATTATTCTAGCGAGTTGGATGAATTAAGTCCGAGAGGATGAATACAGTGCCAGTTATAACAGCGAGTCTAGTAAACTGCGTCAAGACAGGACGTCAGAAGCCCATAGTTGTCGTCATCTTCCTGCTATATTACAGGTTACAGCCCATGGTCACAGAAATACCCACACACACATGTAACGGCAGATTACAGGAATATCAGGCATAAATGTCGAAGCCTCAGAATATTTAACTTTTTTCCTGTTGCTGTCATCAAACAGCGATCGAATGAACGATAACTGCAGCAAATCTCATTTGCATTACCCTTCGAAGGGCGGAGTTCTTAGAACCCGTCATGTGCGCGTTTGAGGAAACCCCCTGAGAGACCCTATACAAAAATATAAATATGCTGGCCATGTATAGGGAAACTCATGACTGTCATTTAGAACCCATTCTATATTATGTAATTATTATGATATGTTACTGTTTAAATACCTTTTGAATTTTTTTAAAGTCCCTATGGAAACTCTTCGAACTCCTTTGGAAAGCCATTAAGGGATATCCATGAAGCCCCCCTACCTTACCTTACCTTGAGGTGCTTCCAGGGCTTAGCGTCCCCGCGGCCCGGTCGTCGACCAGGCCTCCTGGTTGCTGGACTGATCAATCAGGCTGTTGGACGCGGCTGCTCGCAGCCTGGCGTATGAGTCACAGCCTGGTTGATCAGGTATCCTTTGGAGGTGCTTATCCAGTTCTCTCTTGAACACTGTGAGGGGTGTTCACATGTTACCTATGTAAGGATATTTCCTGAAAGCCTCTTGGAAAGCCACTGGGTCATCTAAGACACGCTGATCACCACAGGAGGGAAAGAGGGGGGGGGGGCGGACTCGTCCCAGAATCCGGGTAATTTGACGAAGGATAAGATTGGATAGCACCGCGTGACGACGCTAATAACTGTAAAGACGAGAATGTAGACGATAAACCGTGATAGGAAGGCATATAAGGAAAGGGGAAGCGGCAGTGAATATGGGTTTGGTGGATATCTTGCTGACTTAATGATTATTTGAAAACCGGGAAAGGTCACCGGAGAAACCTAGATCTGTGAGTGGAATTGTTTGTCTGCTAGGCGCTAGTCTTTGCCCAATTTTTCCCCGTAATTGCTGTTGGGTACATGCACAACATGGACCAGGAGAACAGTATCACGTGACACTGTGTCAAATCGCGAAGTTACAAATAAAGAAAACAATGACACTTATCCTTTAAACTCCACAAAATATTGATATTTGATTTTTTTCCTTGTTCTTTATGGAGTGTGTTGATGAAATGACTTTGTGTGAAGTGTTCTTATTGGATATAGATCAATGATGTAGGAGAATAAATGGGGGAACGGGGTGATATGGGAGGAAAAGGGGGAAGAGGTTTAAAAGGTGGGGAGAGGAGGGTGCAAGAAGGGGAATAAAGGGGGGGGGGGTGAGGGAATTAGGGGAAGAGGGAGAAAAACAGACCCGAGGCATCTAGTTGTATTAAGTATGTATGTATGTATGTATGTATGTATGTATGTATGTATGTATGTATGTATGTATGTATGTAAGCCTCCGATGATGCACTGAAGAACATGAAAGGCAAACATGTGTATTCCTCTAGTTACCTTATATATACAGGAATTTAGAATAATACCCTGTGGTTAGCAATAATTTAATATACTCTTATCTTTTTTTACGCAAAATTCTCTTCATTTCGTACAATGAAAACTAGTTTTTTCATTATAGCCTGAAATCAATAATTTTAAAGGGAGTAAATTTGAAGGTAAATTCTACCATTACCTATTATCTACAAAAAAAAATCAAATCAAAATTAAAACATAAAATTGTTTTTAAATAAGTTAGTTTACGCATAAATTTTCGTTTTCTTACATAACTTGTGTTTCAAGTATAAATTTCGTTTTCTTTATGTAATTGTTATGAAATATTACTTTATTTTGCATGTACAGTTTCCCTTATTTTAATTACTAATTTTCTGCTCTGAGTGTATTTATAACCTGATTTATGTGAGCTGCATCTGTTAGCATTATGGCAGGTGGCTGCAGGAGATGAAAAGCGGTGAGCACTCCGATTGTAAACTATGCTAATAAAGTGAGGAGAGACATGATCACCCCCTACCAAATTCTCAGAGGAATTGACATGTTAAATAAAGACAGCGTATTTAGCACGGGTGGTACAGGAACACGGAGGTGCAGGTCAGAAAGACGATAAAAATAATTGTTCCAGTGTTTGAGTAGTTAACAAATGGAGCGTATTAGGATGTAATGTGGTGGAAGCAGACTTCACACGCCGCTTCAAATTGTGATATGATACAGCCCAATAGGTTCAGGAACCTGTACACCGGTTGACTGACAGATGAAAGGCAGGATCAAAGAGCCGAAGATCAACCACACAAGCACAATTAGGCGAGTACACGCTCCATCACTATATTGGTGTGTGCTCTGTTATTAATCTTTGTGCATCATACACACGATATTGGAAGAGATGACGGCTCACCATAGCCCGTGCTACATGG
>WNGS01005451.1:8417893-8428868 GCA_020271785.1 Procambarus virginalis
AGTGACGTGCGTTGCTTTCACCCAGTGTCTCTATCGCCCACGGGGACGTAGTTATGGAACACAAAGTCAGGAACGACTTTGAGAGATACCTAACTGGTTCTCAACTGAGATTGGAACACGTTCCCTGGAAGCTTCACTGAGTGAACTGGGTTTATTAAGGTCTCTCTCCATATATCTTGAGGTTATCTTGAGACGATTTCGGGGCTTAACTGCCGGCCGCGGCCCTGGTCTTGACGAAGAACTCCACCCCCCCCCCCCCAGGAAGCCAGCCCGTGACAGCTGACTAACTCCAGGTACCTATTACTACTAGGTAACAAGGGCATCAGGATGAAATGGCAAACTCTGCCCATTGTTCTCCCGGCGTCCGGAGATCGAACCCGAGACCACAGGATCACGCTCCAGTGTTCTGTCCGCGTCAGCCATCCGCGGCTCCACCCAGTCCTCGTCACATACCTGTAATGCATGGCCTGTGTGATGCCATATCCTTGAAGAGTCCTCTTGTCGGGCCAGGGAACTGCTTACTATACTTTCCTGCAGGAAGATCATTATTTGCGGTCTTAACACCTTCACACGGTGTGGCAACTGGTTGGTGTGGCTTGGTCCACTGGTTGCTTGCGTGATCTGTCCAAGAGAGTGTCACAGTGTCATGGTGCGATTCCTAACCTGCAACATAGGGTATACAGTAAACTACTGCTCACCGGCTCACAAGAGCAGAGGACACAGCAACCACGACGCACATACACATATACCACGTACACGCACGCTGGAACATCTTGACAGTTGAGTAAGGCGACGAAGACCAAGAGCCGTGGAACAACCGCCAGCAACTTATACGGAACACCACACTACCCGACCAAGACACAGCACAACACCAAACAGCCCCACCCCACTACACAGCACCTGCGAAGAGGGGCGAGACAGCATACACACGACAACACACAGACCACACACACACCACCACAACGAACAACGAAGCACACACCACCACAGTGCACACACACACACACACATACACTACACTACAAAAGCTAAACAAATCCACACACACTCCCAACAATATGGATGAGTCAGAACATCACACGACACACACAAACACAAACAACACAGCAGCAACCCACACAACATTCACACACACACACACAAATACACAGACACACTACACACACGATCCACACACCAAACTAGGTGACACAGCACCACACCCACACACAACACAACTAACCTCAACACGCAGTACACACCAACTCACACACACACACACACACACAGGCCACACACACACACAACACCACACAGCGACACACAACAACACACACAACACACACACACACACGCACATCTCAACACACATACCATCAAAATCAAATTAAATCTTCGAATAAACAAGCCGTCACCATCATGATTTTCTCTCCCATAATTTGCAAAACAATCTCTATTCTACCCCCATAACACCTTCCATATTCGCCTCAACATCTATCACTCTCCCCTTTCGTCTCTCGTCCCTCTCACACTTCTACCGGGATCCCTTTGTCATAGTAGAGGCCCATAGAGTTTGGAGTAGATTAATCTGATAATCTGACGGGCAGCGATGAGGGTAGTGGGCGGCAAGCAATTGTTTGCTCTTGTTTATGCACACTGGTGCCAACTCCGAGCCGTTTTCTAAATAGGCGTCTTGTGACTCTTTGAATCGCATTTAGTTAAACTGCGCTAATTGACAGGATGTTGTATTTGTTTAAAATGTCGTGGAAGTTGAACGTATAAATTCCTATGTTTTTTGAGGCTGTTGTTTACGATCTAGCGTGTTGTTTGTGTCGTGCCTCGTCTAACATCGCAGTGATTGACGTACACGCAAGCACGCACGCACCCGCACGTACGCACGACGCACTTACGCACGCACGCATACACACACACACAACACCAATAATGTACATTCAGGAACCTTGTAGCACCTGTTGATTAACGGTTGAGAGGCGGAACCACATAGAGCCAAAGCAGAGACAGACACGTGAGTAACGACCCCACAAGAAGTTAGGTGAGTACACACACACACTCACAACACACACACACACAACACACACACAACACACACACACAACACACACGCACGCACAAAGCACGCAATTTTAAAAACCAAGAGTATAGATTTAGGGAAATGGGCTATAGGAGTTCATTGGTGTAAACAACTGATGGCTCGAGAAGGCGGTGAATCAACGAGTCAATGCTCCGATCCTGCAGACACAGATATAGGTGAGTACACTTATAGGTGAGTAACACACGATGCACACACACAATGCACCACGAAAGACACAGAACAGACCGATCACAACACCCACACACCACATCGACAACAGACATCACATACACAACACCTACGACCCCACCTCTCGAGGGAAGGTCAGGCATAACTGTGGTACAGTGAGTGGTTTTAGGCACTTCGCGAGCGCTTTGCCCTGGGTTCGTATCCTGGTCGAGGAGGATTGACTGGGCGCCAATCCTTAACTGTAGCTTCTGATTACCCCAGCAGTGAATTGGTACCCGGTTGTTAAACGATTTGGCAAGTCGTATTCCAGGGAAACATTAGGATAAAGGACCTGCCCGAAACGCTACGCGTGCTGGTGGCTGTACAAGAATGTAAGAACTCTTGTATACAAAAATAAAATCCTGTACGCAACAGTCGCTGTGTTGCGTCGCAAATCATTGCATTCTACCTCCATTGCAAACACAGTTGCATTCATCACCTGGCGCATACGGTGTCACGAGAGGCGCCACACAGGGGTCACGTGGTTACGTCTGACGTGACATGATCCATACACGTTTGTGGAAGGCAAATATGACACTGAACGTTTTAGGTCAGATTGTCATACGTTCAAGTCCCGAAATATAATTATATTTTGCCTCATTATATAGTGAAGGGAGGCTTTTGGTGATTGAAATTGAAGTTTTAAATTTTGCCCCGAGGGGCGAGTTTATTGGGCAGCGCCACTCATCTTGTGAGTGGACACACCGGCATAGCAGCATGTACAACACTCCCCAATAGGAAGAAAACCCGCTGGGTTGTTCATCCTATAACTTGTACCCAGACACAGCTGGGACTGAGTTAAACTACCAACCACAGGAGTATGGGGTGCACAATAATAAATCAGTCAACATGCTTCAAACACGTTTCCGCTACAGCGTCATTGTTGCGTCACTGAATACAAGAGAGAGAGAGAGAGAGGAGAGAGAGAGAGAGAGAGAGAGAGAGAGAGAGAGAGAGAGAGAGAGAGAGAGAGAGAGAGCATAATAGAGGGTAGACTACAAGAGGTGTTAAACTTTACGAGTGTGGCAGGTGGGCCATGGATGAGTAAATGGGTGGAGAGAGAAGGGACGATAAGGGAGAGGAAAGGGAATAGGAGGAGAGAAGAAGCTCTTGAGCATCCTTGGCGAGTTTACCGTCTCTCGTGATAACCCACAAGTGGAGATCAAGGAGCAATGGGAGAAAGAGGGGAGGGGGGGGGGTGGAAGAGAGAGGGAAAGGGGGAGGGGGGTTGAACGAGGGAAAACGTTGATGAGTGAAGTGGCAGGAGTGATGGTGGTAGTGATGGTGATGGTGGTAGTGGTGGTGGTAGTGATGGTGATGGTGATGGTGGTAGTGGTGGTGGTAGTGGTGGTGATGGTGGTACTGGTGGTGGTAGTGATGGTGATGGTGGTAGTGAAGACATATAAACATACGAAGCAAAGACACTGAAGAAATCATCGATAGATACAGCGATAGCAGGCGGCTTGACATCTGCGAGGCACTACACATCAAGAGGTCAACACCAGCAATCAACAGCCAATTACGTACAACTATATTCTACCCACTTCAAGACTCCGCTCCAATATAGAAGCATCAAGAAATATGGGCCAATAGGCCCTCTGCAGTTACTTCCATTCTTCCCTCTCATTTATCCAATTTATTCCATTGCTCCGTGTTCTGTCTTGTGTTGGTCAAAAGTTTGTTCACCTCGTCCAAAACTGTTGCAACATATCACCTCACCCAAATGCGAGTATATAAGACAAGTTGTTCAATGTTAACATTAAGTAAAACTCTCTTTAGTGTTTTCAGGTTACAGTTGTGTGTGTGTAAACTAAAGTCTTTGAAAATGTAATAAGTTATTACGAAACGCGTTCAAGCGTCGCGTCAGACTAGAAATAAAAATGAATTTTGGAGAAGTGATTTTTCAATTACCATCGACAGTAAAAAGAACCATAAGAAATATTGAGAAAATTCGCGTTAGAATTATTAATCTTACTTTTTCAGTCATATTAACAACATATGTTTACAAGAAAGACTGCTACCAATATATATATATATATATATATATATATATATATATATATATATATATATAATATATAATATATATATATATATATATATATATATATATATATATATATATATATATATATGTCGTACCTAGTAGCCAGAACGCACTTCTCGGCCTACTATGCAAGGCCCGATTTGCCTAATAAGCCAAGTTTTCCTGAATTAATATATTTCCTGTATTTTTTTTCTTATGAAATGATAAAGCTACCCATTTCATTATGTATGAGGTCAATTTTTTGTTATTGGAGTTAAAATTAACGTAGATATATGACCGAACCTAACCAACCCTACCTAACCTAACCTAACCTATCTTTATAGGTTAGGTTAGGTTAGGTAGCCGAAAAAGTTAGGTTAGGTTAGGTTAGGTAGGTTAGGTAGTCGAAAAACAATTCATGAAAACTTGGCTTATTAGGCAAATCGGGTCTTGCATAGTAGGCTGAGAAGTGCGTTCTGGCTACTAGGTACGACATATATATATATATATATATATATATATATATATATATATATATATATATATATATATATATACACACGAATGTCTAACCTACGCTTGAAACACACCTCCAGGCAGTCCCCGTCCATCATGTTACCCGGTAATTTGTTCCATAAATCAACACCCTTGTTCACAAAGAGAGGGACCATTTAGGAGGAAATCGCAAGCAATCAGTTAAATGAGGCAGAAGTGACGAGGAGATGACAGATGAGGAGGAGGAGGAGGAGGAGACAGATGTAAAAAAAAAAATAGTGGAAAGGGGGGAAGGGGGGGGTGTAGAGCCCAGCGATGGACAGAAGTGATGGATTGAGGGGTGATTGATTCGGGTGATTGGAGGGGTAATGAAGAGTATAGAAAGGGGGGGGATTAGAAGAAGGGGGGAATAGAAGGCAGGGGGTGGAAGAGGGTTATAAAAAGTACAATAGTGGCCATACCCTGGTACTGCTGGTCATTTGTGACTGCCACATACAGACAGACACAGAGGCAGACAGAGAGACAGAGAGGAGAGAAAAACAGAGAGAAATAGGTAAAGACAATTAAGAAAAATAAAGCAAGTACGAAGTGTGAAAAGAAGAAAGGACGCAAAGTAAACGGAGACCAAATGAAGGAAACAATAAAGCAATAAAGCAAGACAAACGAATATAATAAAGCAGGATAAACGAATACAATAAAGGAAGACAAACGAATGCAATAAAGCAAGATAAACGAATATAATAAAGCAAGACAAACGAATATAATAAAGCAGGATAAACGAATACAATAAAGCAAGACAAACGAATGCAATAAAGCAAGACAAACGAATATAATAAAGCAGGATAAACGAATACAATAAAGGAAGACAAACGAATACAATAAAGCAAGATAAACGAATACAATAAAGGAAGACAAACGAATACAATAAAGCAAGATAAACGAATACAATAAAGCAAGACAAACGAATACAATAAAGCAAGATAAACGAATACAATAAAGCAAGACAAACGAATACAATAAAGCAAGATAAACGAATACAATAAAGCAAGACAAACGAATACTATAAAGCAAGATAAACGATACAATAAATCAATATAAACAGAATATATTAAGCTCATCTTGAGACAATATTATTTTTTGTAAATATTCACACACACACACACACACACACACACACACACACACACACACACACACACACACACACACACACACACACACACACAGACACACACACAGGAGGCGAACAAATAAAAACAAATAAAGTATTCCAGAAAAAAACACCGACACATGCCAGGATTTGTTTCAAACACAACAATGGTGTATTGTTGTTTGACTTCCCTCGTCATCCTTTGTAATCCTTTGTAATCCTTTGCAATCCTCTGTAATATGAGAGGATGTAAGATATAGATCTGAAAGTCTATATTGAGCCGAAGAAATACAAGGCTATTTAAATGCAAGATATCTTGTATTTAATGTATTTTTGGTATAAATACAAGAAACACAATAACTCTAAATAGTTCAGAGATATGCAACAAGATTAGTCGGAAACTAAGAGGCTTGGATTGCAAGGAACAAATGAGGGAATTGGATTTTGGTGCAGTAGAGAAGAGACGGGAAAGAGGAGACATAATTGCAACGCTTAGAATCTTAAGGGAGCATTTACAAAGTAGATAAGAACTGTCTATTAGTAAGAGATATGATTGCGACGTAAAAGATCCTAAGTAGCATTGAGAAAACAGATAAGCACAGTTGTAATAGCACTCCATTATCCAATGGAGTACCTTCCCTTTCACTCCTGCATGCATCTCCAGCTTTTGCATTAGACTCTGATGTGGTACTGTGTCAAAGGCTTTCTGGCAATCCAAAAATATGGTCTGCCCATCCTTCTCTTTCCTGTTTGATTCTTGTTGACTGATCGTAGAAGTCAATTAATCCCGTGAGGCATGACCTGCCATCCCTGAAACCATGTTGGTGTTGTGTCACAAAGTTTCCTCGTTCCAGATGTTCCACTAGCTTTTTCGCACAATTTTCTCCAATAACTTGCATGATATGCAAGTAGGAACACTGGCCTGTAGTTCAGTGCCTCCTGTCTATCCCTCTTCTTGTATATCGGGACTACGTTTGCCGTCTTGGAAATTTTGGTAGTTCACCTGTTACCAGTGATTTGTTATACACTATGAAGAGTGGCAGGCACAGTGCTTCTGCTCCTTCCTTTAGTATCCATTTGTGTGTGTGTGTGTGTGTGTGTGTGTGTGTGTGTGTGTGTGTGTGTGTGTGTGTGTGTGTGTGTGTGTGTGTGTGTGTGTGTGTGTGTGTGTGAAAAAAAAAACAGTTGAGAGTCGGGACCAAAGAGCCAGAGCTCAACCCCCGCAAACACAACTAGTTGAATACAGTGGTAAATCACCTCCACCTACATCTTGCTCCTCCACACATACAACTTTATACACTTATTAACATATAAACTCCTCCAGTGGAACTGTATTATTTATACAATGAAATATATTTACTATTGTCAACCTTTATATGCTTACCTCCATTACTGAAGTAAAAGACATTGATCATAATAATAATGTGGATAGTAATTAGTTTAAATGATTAAGTGAACTTGAAACAGTTTTGCGTATATGATGAGAATTGTAATTATAGACTCGAAAGGAAAGTTTAAATTAAACTGTACCTGAAAACGTAATTGGGTTAAGTAGAATGCAATATAAAAGTGAGTTAGACTGTTCTCTAATCTGCCATATCTCTTATCTGCTTCAGTCTCTCTTATTTGCTCTAGGGCGTGAGTGAAGTAGTGTGGGGGGGGGAAAGGGGTAAAAGTAGGCCTAAGCATCAAGAGAAATTATATATTATCTCCACTCACCAGCTTCCCAGCCTCTTCTACATCTCTTTACCTCTCTGTGCTCGCTCTCCCTTTCTATAACCCCCCGTCTGTCTCCCCATTCCACCCCTTCTCTTCCCTCTGAATGGAGAAGATGGGGAGGAGGGGGAAGGGCGATGATTGACAGCTCAATCCCCCCCCCCCCACAACATCCATCTTGGGGGCAAAGCTGAATAAAGCGATTTGATATTTTCAGTCGCAAACCCTAGATAGCTTCCTCGTGGAGTGAGCTTAAAGGAACAGTGAGGCAAGCAGTGTGTGAGCTTAAAGAACAGTGAGGCAAGCAGTGTGTGAGCTTAAAGAACAGTGAGGCAAGCAGTGTGTGAGCTTAAAGGAACAGTAAGGCAAGCAGTGTGTGAGCTTAAAGAACAGTAAGGCAAGCAGTGTGTGTGAGCTTAAAGAACAGTGAGGCAAGCAATGTGTGTGAGCTTAAAGAACAGTGAGGCAAGCAGTGTGTGAGCTTAAAGAACAGTGAGGCAAGCAGTGTGTGAGCTTAAAGAACAGTGAGGCAAGCAGTGTGTGAACTTAAAGAACAGTGATACAAGCAGTGTGTGAGCTTAAAGAACAGTAAGACAAGCAGTGTGTGAACTTAAAGAACAGTGATACAAGCAGTGTGTGAGCTTAAAGAACAGTGAGGCAAGCAGTGTGTGAGCTTAAGGAACAGTAAGGCAAGCAGTGTGTGAGCTTAAAGGAACAGTAAGGCAAGCAGTGTGTGAGCTTAAAGGAACAGTAAGGCAAGCAGTGTGTGAGCTTAAAGAACAGTAAGGCAAGCAGTGTGTGAGCTTAAAGAACAGTAAGGCAAGCAGTGTGTGAGCTTAAAGAACAGTAAGGCAAGCAGTGTGTGAGCTTAAGGAACAGTGAGGCAAGCAGTGTGTGAGCTTAAGAACAGTGAAACAAGCAGTGTGTGAGCTTAAAGAACAGTGAGGCAAGCAGTATCTCACTGGAAGGAAGAGTTAGACCAGTCTAGTACAGTGCCCAGCAGTACAGGGACCAGCGCAGTACACAGTAGGTGAACCATCAGTACGAGGGACCTATGTTGCGCAGTACAGTGACCCAGAGTGACAGTGACCAAGTAGTTGCGGTACAGTGACCAGCAGTACAGTGACCAGTCAGTGACCAGTCAGGACCAGCAGTACAGTGACCAGTAGTACAGTGACCAGCAGTACAGGGACCAGCAGTACAGTGACCAGTCAGTACAGTGACCAGCAGTACAGTGACCAGTCAGTACAGTGACCAGCAGTACAGTGGACCAGAGTACAGTGACCAGCATACAGTGACCAGTAGTACAGGGACCAGCAGTACAGTGACCAGCAGTACAGTGACCAGCAGTACAGGGACCAGCAGTACAGTGACCAGCATTACAGGGACCAGCAGTACAGGGACCAGTAGTACAGTGACCAGCAGTACAGTGACCAGTAGTACAGTGACCAGTCAGTACAGTGACCAGTAAGTACAGTGACCAGTAGTACAGTGACCTCAGTACAGTGGACCGTAAGTACAGTGTACCCATAGTACAGTGACCATTAAGTACAGCTGTGTACCATAGTACAGTGACTCAGCCATGTACAGGACAGTAGTACACGTGACCGCAGTCCATTTAGTACAGTAACCAGTAGTAAGTGACCACAGTACATGACCAGCGTAGTACACGCTACCAGTAGTACAGTGACCAAGCAGTACAGGTGACCAGCATACAATGACCAGTAACTTTACAGTGACCAGCAGTACAGGGTAACCAGCAGTACAGTGACCAGTAACAGTGACCACAGGTACTAGTGACTCAGCAGTACAGTAACCAGCAGTACAGTGACCAGCCAGTACAGGGACCAGCAGTACAGTGACCAGTAGTACAGTGACCAGCAGTACAGTGACCAGCAGTACAGGGACCAGCAGTACAGTGACCAGCAGTACAGTCACCAGCAGTACAGTGACTAGCCGTACAGTGACCAGCAGTACAGTGACAAGTAGTACAGTGACCAGCAGTACAGGGACCAGCAGTACAGTGACCAGTAGTACAGTCACCAGCAGTACAGTGACTAGCCGTACAGTGACCAGCAGTACAGTGACAAGTAGTACAGTGACCAGCAGTACAGTGACCAGCAGTACAGGGACCAGCAGTACAGTGACCAGCAGTACAGGGACCAGCAGTACAGTGACCAGTAGTACAGTGACCAGCAGTACAGGGACCAGCAGTACAGTGACCAGCAGTACAGGGACCAGCAGTACAGTGACCAGTAGTACAGTGACCAGTAGTACAGTGACCAGCAGTACAGGGACCAGCAGTACAGTGACCAGTAGTACAGTGACCAGCAGTACAGGGACCAGCAGTACAGTGACCAGTAGTACAGTGACCAGCAGTACAGGGACCAGCAGTACAGTGACCAGCAGTACAGGGACCAGCAGTACAGTGACCAGTAGTACAGTGACCAGCAGTACAGTGACCAGCAGTACAGTGAACCAGTAGTACAGTGACCAGCAGTACAGTGACAAGTAGTACAGTGACCAGCAGTACAGGGACCAGCAGTACAGTGACCAGTAGTACAGTGACCAGCAGTACAGTGACCAGCAGTACAGGGACCAGCAGTACAGTGACCAGCAGTACAGGGACCAGCAGTACAGTGACCAGCAGTACAGGGACCAGCAGTACAAGCTTAGGTCCATCCTTGAGGTTATCTTGAGATGATTACGGGGCTTATCGTCCCCGCGGCCCCGGTCCTCGACCAGGGCCTATTTTTTTTACACATCCCCAGGAAGCAGCCCGTAGCAGCTGTCTGTCTAACTCCCAGGTACCTGTTTACTGCTAGGTGAACAGGGGACATCAGGGTGAAAGAAACTCTGTCCATATTTGTCTCCGCCTCCACCGGGGATCGAACCCGGAACCTCAGGACTACGAATCCAACGTGCTGTCCACTCAGCTGTCAGGCGCCTTGGTCTAAGCCTCTGAATAGCTTCAACGATTGTTAATAGATCTGTGTTTATGCACTCAGAGAACGACGTTGTTATACCAGCTCAACGCCCTATTCACGCAAGTAAACTTCATTCACGCAAGTAAACTTCATTCACGCAAGTAAACTTCATTCACGCAAGTAAGCTCCCCATTCACGCAAGTAAACACCCCATTCACGCAAGTAAGCACCCCATTCACGCAAGTAAGCTCCCCATTCACGCAAGTAAGCACCCACATTCACGCAAGTAAGCACCCACATTCACGCAAGTAAGCACCCCATTCACGCAAGTAAGCTCCCTATTCACGCAAGTAAGCACCACC
>WNGS01005451.1:8469763-8484355 GCA_020271785.1 Procambarus virginalis
GTGACCAGTGAGACAGCGAGTGGTGCGCGGTGATTCTTCTCTCTCCAAGTCCGGACTCACCATAATTGTAGTTGTGTTTACGTGTTACTTGGAACGTTTGTTCCATGTAACTGTATCTAAACAGCAACAAGAAGCCTCACTCTCGCCCGGAATTAAGGTAGAGTGACTATAACATGTCTGTGATTGACCTCTTTGTCACTGATCGTCTCTTCCCGTGTATGTTGCCACTTAGAGTGTGTATGTATGTGTGTGTGGCAGTATTCTCGTACAAGGTGATCTCGTACAAGGAGTAAGCTGGGAGCTAGATATTCCAACCACATACCTGAAAATAAGGTGGTTTCAGATATGAAATTTCTGTCCGTCATTTCTATCCGTCCTGGACAGTTATGAAGTCCAAGAAAGACTTTATTTTTCCGATATGTGGGTTGGGTGTCTTCAGCCGTAATAAGTATATAGCCATTATAAATATCGGCGCTATCTATCTGGACGGTTAGGGATCGAACGACGGTCTACAATAAGCGAGGTTGACGCTGTACCGACCAGTCCAGGTGGTCGGGTAGTATTCACATCCAAGTCTTTCGTCGAATGTTGTCGTTATGTGGTACCTTAAAGGTTCAAGATAACCTCAAGTTATCTGTTGAATGTTCTTACGTGATATCGTAGAGAGCTGCCGTCACGTGATACACTTGTTCTCCCTCGTTACGTCCTGTTGTTATGCACTCGAGGACAATTGTAATCTTGTTCCATTAATGTAGCTAATTTATTGTACAGCTGTTTCATAGCAATGTAGCGCATTATGCGATGTGTGTGTGGAACAGTCGCCCCCGCACTGTGGGAGCATGGAACAGTCGCCCCCGCACTGTGGGAGCGTAAGTCAGGTCACCCACATAGTGTGGAGGCGTGTACGCCTGGTTGTTGTTGTATAAATAATTTATTTAATGTATTATACAGTAATTGGATATAACATAATCCTATTTAGCATATTTATCATCATGTGTGATCTTAAGAAAGTGTTCCACAGAAAATATTACACTTGATCACAATGAGATAAAGTTCATATTTTATTTGCTAGTAAGATGTTGTTGGAGGCTGACAGCATCTGTCCGTCGCCATGACAACGGGATGCTCAGGTGATGAGTGTTTCTAAGAGTCAACAAGAATGTGTGTGCTTGCCCAACAGTGACTAGGGATGAGTAAGGGATGAGGGAAGAGTTCTTTAATTGTCGAATCTGGGTTTTAAGTTGTGGGTTTAGGTGGCTTCCACGACTTCTTCTTCCATTAGCACATAAGGAAGCCTGCATAAGGCCTATTGGCTCATACGAGACAGCTCCTCTTTATATCCACTCAGACTTATTCATATATATATATATATATATATATATATATATATATATATATATATATATATATATATGTCTAACCTACGCTTGAAACACTCCAGCGACCTCCTACGTCTATGACGTTACCTGGTAACTTGTTCCATTAATTAACAACCTTTTTTTCCAAACCAGTATTTACCCAGGTCTTTCTTGAATCAAATCTAATCCGGTTCATATCCTTTGTTTTGTGTTGCTGTATTTAAATGTTATTTATATCACCATTGTTATACCTTTTGATCCTTTTTATCTGCTTCACTCATTTCACCCTTCCTCTTCGTCAGTGTAGAGAACGTAAATTAAGCTTTATCACTTTCTTCACAAGGAAGATTTTTAATTCCTAGGATTAACTTTATCCTTATCTGTACACGTTCGTAATTTATATCTATTCTATAGTACGGAGACCAATACTGAATTATATAATTCAAATGACGCCTAAGACAGGAAAAATCAAGTTGAAGAATAACATTAGATATCTTGTTACTAACGCTCCTAGAAAATAAATCCAATTATCCTCTTTGTCTTATTCTGCACAGACTGTTTGGCATAAGATTCCTACCAATCAGGACAGATCTTTCTTTCATTCAGACTCCCTTTCATCCCTCTGTTGGTTCCTGGTGTTAATGTCCACAATAGAGTCCAAGAGCAGCACACAAGTCATCACTGGCTCCTGGTGACGGTTTCTCGTAGCCTAAGCTGTTAGTCTTCTGGGTGAGGCTATAAGCCTTGCCTCGCTACCTCCTTTACCATCCAGCTGTCTCCCCATTGTTGGAGACGACCCATGGTGGAGGTGTCCTGTTGTTGGAGACGACCCATGGTGGAGGCGTCCTGTTGTTGGAGACGACCCATGGTGGAGGCGTCCTGTTGTTGGAGACGACCCATGGTGGAGGCGTCCTGTTGTTGGAGACGACCCATGGTGGAGGCGTCCTGTTGTTGGAGACGACCCATGGTGGAGGCGTCCTGTTGTTGGAGACGACCCATGGTGGTCTCCGATATATTAAATATAAATCACCAATTATTTAATTAAATACAAACGCCGATAAACAATTAACACACATTATTGATATATTTGTTTCTCTTTATTAAATAATATTCATTATAAAGGTCATATATATATATATATATATATATATATATATATATATATATATATATATATATATATATATATATATATCAATTTACAAGAGAAATAATTTCAATTATTGGTATGCATTTTGAATTTGATATTTTATGCAAAAGTGGTTTTTCAGACTAGCATAAAAGCGGCTGTTTGGTTAGGTTAGGGTGAAAGTTAACGAGAAGTTGTGTAATTATCTAAGGAATTGTTAATCTAGAATTTTCCACGTGATGTTAGGATATAATTGTATTCTTAATTCTGTTTCTAGAAGAGCAGTCTTTGTTCTTCTAGAAACAGTATAGGGACAGAACTTTGATACCAATGGGGGGGGGGGGGACAGGTGGTGATGGCATCAAAGAAGCGATACCAATCAGTGATCCGTTGATGACGTCAAAACATTTGTACACATCGGTGATACGTCGATGATGACGTCATGGTATGAAGACCAATCAGTGACCGGTTTACTCTCCGGGCTTAGCTAGCATTGCGTCACAGACCTTGAGCTGCAAGGGGACAATATTGGCGTTGCTTGCAAAGATTGCTCTTTATATCTCTATTTTTGTGCAGTGTTGCAAAGGCACCCTAGCACCGCCCTTGATGTTTAACGAATAGGAATAAAACGGGGATGGAGTAAGAATAGAATATATATATACTAGTCAGCAGAGACGGCAGGGAGATCGCTAGGCTGGACATTTTGAATTATGGAGGAACTACAGTCATAAATGCTTACTGAAATGCTGTGTATTGGGAGTGGTTTCGAACCGGGATAGCCATTGAATCTGTTGATGGAAAAGGCCGAATTAAGGTGTGAAAATTCCAGCCCATTCTCCTAAAATGAAAGTGCTTAAAGAAAGTGTATCTGTACGATGTGGTCGATCGTACCGATATGGACGTGATGGACCAATATATGGTAGACTTTTGTGTTATTGAATTTGGACAGTGGAAAAGTTTTTCTATTTATGTTGTTGATGAAGCCTAACCTAACCTAACCTAGTCATCCTTGGTCCAATACATGTTGAGGCCTAATATAGTACGTATATGCGCTATACCAAGTCTTGGAATATTTAAGTTTGAATTTTATTTGTATTTTTTCCGGACTATAAAATGAATAGCTCCAAATTCTATATTGTATTTGTCCATCGTATCGATATTTGTGCGATCGTCCTTATAATTGCATAAAGTACTATACTGTCTTATCAGGAGGATGAGTTGCGAAATTGCTATAAAACTTCCTGTAATGACTAATTTATTAGTTCTTTAAATTGTCCTCAAATCATCCTAATTTTGTGATATAAAGAGTGCTAAAATCTTACATCTCTAATGGTAAATTACACTTTATTTTTTTCAACATACATCACCTTTCAAATTATAAACTAAAAGTTATCGTGTACCAAAAATATAAATATTGATTTGGACTGATGTACACCTGTTCCGTTCAGCCGTTAATGTAACCATTTGTAAAAATTGTTACGAACATATTTTATGTTTGTGAATTTGACAACTTTAATGATTTTACATTACTGATAGATGTAGCTTCTAAATCTTATTGAGTATGCCGTTTATAATTACAGTTGTTACCTAAAAACTTCTGGAATTTAATGGGATGGGACAGATGTTACATATTATTATGACTTTTCCTTAAGTAAAAATTTACTGTATATTTGTGTGAACCCAACTATGAATGCACACACATACATGTGAATAAAACATTGAAATTTTACATAAAACCTTTACCCTTATTACTTGATTCTCCGCTTGCAGTGGTGGAGGGGGGGGGGATCTAAAAATTCCTAGTGAGTCGAATTTATTCCCAATCCTTGCAACACTGCGTTGCAATATCTGGCTTATGCGAGTAATTGTCCTCATCGCGTCATGCGTAGGTATTTAACAAACGTTTGAATGTATCATTTAGCGCTTAATGGAAACTTTAATACCTATATCTGTTGGAATATAATTTCCTACCCGACGACCACAGCCCGGGTAGAAGCCCTGGGCTTTGTAGGAGAGTAGGTTCAATACATACGTTTCATATTCGTACAGTATATAAATGAAACTGAATAACTATGTATGAATGAATACATTTCGAACGCCCTCAGTAGCCCATAACTGATTGCCTAACAGTCGCGCAGCAAGCCTAGCCGTCAGCTACCTGGGCGAGGAGGAGGAGGAACGGAGGGATAGGACACCTTGAAGAATGGTGAGAGAAGGTTAAAGACGGCACCGCTCCTGTGCCAGGTAAGTCCACTACGGGCTCGCCATAGCCCGTGCTACTTGGAACTTGTTCCGAGTAGCTGAATCTATAACAACAACGGTTAGGAGAGGTGAGAGAAGGGGAGAAGAGGATGTAAACCAAACGAGATAAACATATTTGACCAAAGAGAGGCGGTGATAATAACCAGGAAAATGAGGAAAGATGATTATCACAATTCATTATAATGACGATGGCGATGATGACGAGTTTCGTTCATTACGCATTTGACGAATATGACACGAGTAAATATGGGAAAACCTCATTTAAACTGAATTTTTAAGGAAATTAATAAAAATGGACGACAACTAGATATAATAAAAGAGAAAAATGCAAAATTTGTATTAACATGAATTATTTCAGTCAGTAATTAATAAACAAAAGACTAAATAAACAAGGAAATGAAAGAACGAATGAATAAATGGGGAATAAATAAATCGATAAATAATGTATTAAGTAAATGTCTTAATGAAGCAGTGAATGAGTAAATGTGTTAACGAGTTAGTGAATATTATTAAGGCCTGTCAACCTCTGGAGGGTTATTAAGGCCTATCAACCTCTGGAGGGTTATTAAGGCCTATAAACCTCTGGTAGGTTACTAATTAAATTACGGCCTATCAACCTTTAAAGGGTTATTAAATCCTATCAACCTCTGGAGGGTTATTAAGGCCAAAACAGCAGCCTACTGGCCGACAGATAATAATTTCTCTGTCCTGGACATAGTCCATAACTAGAGTATTCTCTCAAGTCTATATATACACTTAGGAAAGGGTACGTCTCCTTTCAATACTATTATAAGAAGCAATCAACAATAGCTTGGGTAATCCCCTTTCATTCACTGGAATAATTAGAGATTGATTCCAATACTCGATGATTGAAGTGAATGGAAATATTATTGTTATATTTCACGTAATTGCTAAAACTAACGGTAATAACATTATTTTTATTGTTTATGTAAGTATTACCCTTATGAAAATGATGAGTGAATGTTTTTATTAAATTCTTGTGGCAACATTTGTCCAATAAGCTAAAAATTAAAAAAAATCTAAACTGCCATTATTAATTTCCCCTCAAAAAAAGGTATATTTTATCTTAATATTTAAGCAATTAGCTTTGTATCTCGCGCTACGTTTGATGTTAGCTTGATGTGCCCGCCTCAAAGGGTGCGTTGGTGACGTATGTGAAGAAGCCCATCGCTATATATATATTGGGAGACACTGTTGGCAGTAGTGGTGTGAGAGACAGGAACAACACTTTGAGATGATAGTGAGGTTGACGCAGAAAGGGTGTGAGGCTCACAACGTGGATGAGAAAGATAGTGAGGTATGGTGCTTTTTCAGTCACTCTATTGTGGCAACCGCTAGAGGCTGGACGGTAGAACGACGGTCTCGCTTCATGCAGATCGGCGGGCATTGATTTAGAGGATATAACCTTCAGGGAAGGTATGATAGCCTGTGCACTAAACCAGTCTCTGAAACACGGAGCCCGGGAGCTGAACTTCAATTTTGCAAGTACATGTAGGTGATGTCATCTGATAAATACTTAACACACACACACACACACACACACACACACACACACACACACACACACACACACACATGGGTACTGAAAAAGTGTGCAGAGGCACTTTGCTTGCCACTCTCTCTAGTGTATAGTAAGTCACTGGAGACGGGAGGCCTACCAGAAATATGGAAGACGGCGAATATGGTCCCAATATACAAAAAGGGCGACAGGCAAGAGGCACTGAACTACAGGCCAGTGTCCTTGACTTGTATACCATGCAAGGTGATGGAGAAGATCATGAGAAAAAAACCTGGTAGCACATCTGGAGCGAAGGGACTTTGTGACGAATCGCCAACATGGGTTCAGAGAGGGTAAATCTTGCCTGACTGGCTTAATAGAATTCTACGACCAGGTGACAAAGATTAAGCAAGAAAGAGAGGGCTGGGCGGACTGCATTTTCTTGGATTGTCAGAAAGCCTTTGACACAGTACCGCATAAGAGGCTGGTACATAAGCTGGAGAGACAGGCAGGTGTAGCTGGTAAGGTGCTCCAGTGGATAAGGGAGTACCTAAGCAATAGGAAGCAGAGAGTTACGGTGAGGGGTGAGACCTCCGATTGGCGTGAAGTCACCAGTGGAGTTCCACAGGGCTCTGTACTCGGTCCTATCTTGTTTCTGATATATGTAAATGATCTCCCGGAGGGTATAGATTCATGTCTCTCAATGTTTGCGGACGATGCCAAAATTATGAGAAGGATTAAGACAGAAGAGGCCTGTTTGAGGCTTCAAGAAGACCTAGACAAGCTGAAGGAATGGTCGAACAAATGGTTGTTAGAGTTTAACCCAACCAAATGTAATGAAGATAGGTGTAGGGAGCAGGATTCCAGATACAAGGTATCATCTGGGAGAGGAAATTCTTCAGGAGTCAGAGAAAGAAAAAGACTTGGGGGTTGATATCGCGCCAGACCTGCCTCCTGCAGCACATATCAAGAGGATAACATCAGCGGCATATGCCAGGCTGGCCAACATACGAACGGCATTCAGAAACTTGTGTAAAGAATCATTCATAACTTTGTATACCACATATGTCAGGCCAATCCTGGATTATGCAGCCCCAGCATGGAGTCCATATCTAGTCAAGCATAAGACTAAACTGGAAAAGGTTCAAAGGTTTGCCACCGGACTAGTACCCGAACTGAGAAGTATGAGCTACGAGGAGAGACTACGGGAATTAAACTTCACTTCGTTGGAAGACAGAAGAGTTAGGGAGGACATGATCACCACATTCAAGATTCTCAAGGGAATTGATAGGGTAGATAAAGATAGGCTATTTAACACACAAGGGGACACAGGTGGAAACTGAGTGCCCAAATGAGCCACAGAGATATTAGAAAGAACTTTTTTAGTGTCAGAGTGGTTGACAAATGGAATGCATTAGGAAGCGATGTGGTGGAGGCTGACTCCATACACAGTTTCAAGTGTAGATATGATAGAGCCCAATAGGCTCAGGAACGTGTACACCTGTTGATTGACGGTTGAGAGGCGGGACCAAAGAGCCAGAGCTCAACCCCCGCAAGCACAACTAGGTGAGTACAATTATGTGAGTACACACACACACACACCTGGCATTAGTAGGATCAAAGGGAAAAGACATTAAATACGGCCCATAATGTTTAATGAGGACCCTTCATCGTCCCTTCACACGTCCTCCGCAATAACCAGGAAGCAGAGTTGAGTCGGGCAGAATCTCTGGAGGATATCACAGGCTTGGGCGCGAAGAGAGTATTTGCCTGTGGTGTTTTTTTTTTCCCACCTCACGTAGCTGTGGTTGCGTGATCGAGCTCTGGCTGCCAGGCTCCGGCTGCAGAAGTATTGGTACATTAATACAGTGACACTTTTCTACTGTTTCTTACTGGTGTGATATTTATATATGAAAATTTAGTTAGCTTCTAGTGGTTAAACACACACACACACACACACACACACACACACACACACACACACACACACACACACACAGACACACAGACACAGACACACACACACACACACACACACACACACACACACACACACACACACACACACACACACACACACACACACACACAGTGTCAGAGTGGTTGACAAATGGAATGCATTAGGAAGCGATGTGGTGGAGGCTGACTCCATACACAGTTTCAAGTGAAGATATGATAGAGCCCATTAAACTCAGGAAACTGTACACCTGTTGATTGACGGTTGAGAGGCGGGACCAAAGAGCCAGAGCTCAACCCCCGCAAGCACAACTAGGTGAGTACAACTAGGTGAGTACACACGCACACACACTAAAACAAAAAATAAGCGAGCCTGAGATCACCAGAGTTGGCAGAGGCTTTTTTGTTGAGACGCTAGGCTCCAGGGCTGATGCCATTGGGGGGATTATTTTGAGGTGATTATGGCTGCTGCAGCCGCCGCTTACTGCCGGTGGAGTGGTCGTGGACCTGGAGGGAGAGACGGAGAGGCGGGGAAGCACACAGAGAGAGAGAGACAGGGAAGGAATAAGGAGGGAGCAAGAAAAGGTTAGAAACTAATGTGCACTATGTGTAATGTGTGTAACGAAACACACACACAGTGTGTCGAGCCGTCGGTAATCTTGGAACACACTTTGTCTCCCCCGGAAATATTGGATTTTAAAATTTACTGGAAGGACAGACTGTGATTGATGGGCGGATGGACTGTGAAGGGACGACGCTGGGCGATAGACTNTGACATGAAAGAATCCTTTGAAGAGAATATGTTGACCAGACCACACACTAGAAGGTGAAGGGACGACGACGTTTCGGGCCGTCCTGGACCATTCTCAAGTCGACCATTCTCGTCCCTTCACCTTCTAGTGTGTGGTCTAGTCAACATACTTTAGCCACGTTATTGTGACTCATCGCCTGCATGCTCTGCAAGAAGTTGTGGAAGCCACCTCAATCCACAACTTTAAAACCAGATTGGACAATGAATTCTAGTGTTAGAATAGTTAAATTGCAATGCAACAGGTACAACACGGCTAGTAGGTAGAGCATGAAGAACTACACCTCACTCCCCTGTTCTCACTTATATGTAAGTACACGTACCACCACCACCACTAGGTATGTCACTACGGGCTCACCATAGCCCGTGCTACTTGCCCCGCTCCTGTGCCAGGTAAGCTACGGGCTCACCATAGCCCGTGCTACTTGCCCCGCTCCTGTGCCAGGTAAGCTACGGGCTCACCATAGCCCGTGCTACTTGCCCCGCTCCTGTGCCAGGTAAGCTACGGGCTCACCATAGCCCGTGCTACTTGCCCCGCTCCTGTGCCAGGTAAGCTACGGGCTCACCATAGCCCGTGCTACTTGCCCCCGCTCCTGTGCCAGGTAAGCTACGGGCTCACCATAGCCCGTGCTACTTGGAACTTGTTCCGAGTAGCTGAATCTATAACAACAACCACCACCCTACAGCCCCGCTGGTGGTGGTGGTTCACAGCCACGCTCCTGTGCCTGGTAAGTCCACCACGGGGTCGCCATAGCCCGTGCTACTTGGAACTTTTTGTTCCCAGTAGCTGCAGAGATTTTTTAATAGATATCGGAACACAGTTAAAAATAGAAGCCTAGTGCTGAAAAGTTGTTGCCCCCCTTTAATAGGTTAGACATTTTTACTTGCCTTTCTTTTTTGTAAATAGATGTATTCCAGTTTTCTTTAAAACCCAACTGAAAGCTTGCCGTTGATGTGTGTGTGTGTGTGTGTGTGTGTGTGTGTGTGTGTGTGTGTGTGTGTGTGTGTGTGTGTGTGTGTGTGTGTGTGTGTGTGTGTGTGTGTGGTGGGGGGGGGCCGCCAGGCCTGGCTGGACTGTGTACTCACCTATATGTGCTTGCACGAATTCCAGCTCTTGGCCCAGTTCAAGATACAAGCCTACAAAATAGCCTATGCCATATATATAAACATTGGAAACCCACCAATCAGCAACTTTTATTTACATTCCTCTCTCTCTCTCTCTCTCTCTCTCCCTTCTCCTTACCTTCCCTTTTCTTTGTTGTCTCCCTTTACCTTCCCTGCTCATTCCCCCTCTTCACGTTCCCTTAACTTCCCTTCTCGCTCTTTTCCCCTCTTACCTCCCCTTCCCATCCTCTCCCCCCTTCCCATCCTCTACCCTTCCCATCCTCTCTCCTTCCCACATCCCAGGCCGTTCACCCCATTGTGTGGTTGAGAGTCGTTAATGCAACTCATCCGTTGCAAGTCGTTTAGTCTCGGTGGTTGAGGCTAATTGCTCAGAAAAGTTATGTTTCTCTTTTGCATCTAAAATCAGTTAAGGTGATCTGCTCGCCTCTCCGTCTGTTAACCTGTACCGTTTCCGCATTGTCTGTCTGTCTGCATATACACCTGTCTGTTCAAGTTGAGGATTGACTGGGCGCTAACCCTCAACTGTTCGCCCCCTGTTCATCCAGCAGTAATTGAGACTTGGTTCTAAACCGAATAGAGGGTCGTGTTCCAGTGGGAAAAATAAATAGATAAGGATTCATGTAGCCTATTGGCAGCCTTGCTGTCTGATTAACAAACGCCAATTGGCACACCTACAGCCTTTAACAGCTCTATCAGGCTAGAAAGCAACAGTTGGCACACCCCTTGCAGAGCAAACGACCAATCAGCGCGCAGTCTGCATGCCTCGTTACGTGACCCCCAGATCACGCAACGTAAGGGATCAACAGTGCAATGACCGTCATACGATATCTTGCAACACGATACTGAAGCCAAGCATCAACAGTCAGATGGAACAGACAGTTGTGCAGTTCAGCTGAGGTAGTGTGTCTCCTGCTGGTCGGTTTTCGGTGGCATTGCAGTGCCACGATAAGCAGCACAATACAGTGCCACGATAAGCAGCACAATACAGTGCCACGATAAGCAGCACAATACAGTGCCACGATAAGCAGCACAATACAGTGCCACGATAAGCAGCACAATAGACAGTGCCACGATAAGCAGCACAATAGACAGTGCCACGATAAGCAGCACAATAGACAGTGCCACAATAAACAACACAATAGACAGTGCCACGATAAGCAGCACAATAGACAGTGCCACATAAGCGGTGCAATAGACAGCTCCAAATAAGCCTTGCAATAACAGTGCAATGTAATCAACAGACAAGTTGCATGGCAACATGTTATAATGAACCTGAAGCTAAAAAAAAAGTTAGGCAACAGTCATTATAACGTGACAAAGTCGCCAGTAGTTGGAATGTAATTCGCTAATCATATGGTAATTTTACGACTGTTGATGAATCCTAAACTGACAGGTTTAAAAAAAATGAGGTGATTAACACATTTAACATTATCCTAAGGTGGAATGTGGTACATCTCGTATCATACCTGGATGGAGGATAGGTGGATCACATCCTCTATAGCTGGGTGGAGGATAGGTGGATCACATCCTCTGTAGCTGGGTGGAGGATAGGTGGATCACATCCTCTGTAGCTGGGTGGAGGATAGGTGGATCACATCCTCTATAGCTGGGTGGAGGATAGGTGGATCACATCCTCTATAGCTGGGTGGAGGATAGGTGGATCACGTCCTCTATAGCTGGGCGGAGGATAGGTGGATCACATCCTCTAGCGCTGGGTGGAGGATAGGTGGATCACATCCTCTAGCGCTGGGTGGAGGATAGGTGGATCACATCCTCCATAGCTGGATGGAGGATAGGTGGATCACGTCCTCTAGCGCTGGGTGGAGGAGAAGGTGGATCACATCCTCTATAGCTGGGTGGAGGATAGGTGGATCACATCCTCTAGCGCTGGGTGGAGGATAGGTGGATCACGTCCTCTATAGCTGGGTGGAGGATAGGTGGATCACATCCTCTATAGCTGGGTGGAGGAGAAGGTGGATCACATCCTCTATAGCTGGGTGGAGGATAGGTGGATCTCATCCTCTATAGATGGGTGGTGGATAGGTGGATCACATCCTCTATAGCTGGATGGAGGATAGGTGGATCACATCCTCTATAGCTGGGTGGAGGATAGGTGGATCACATCCTCTATAGCTGGGTGGAGGATAGGTGGATCACATCCTCTATAGCTGGGTGGTGGAGGATAGGTGGATCACATCCTCTATAGCTGGGTGGTGGAGGATAGGTGGATCACATCCTCTATAGCTGGGTGGTGGAGGATAGGTGGATCACATCCTCTATAGCTGGGTGGAGGATAGGTGGATCACATCCTCTATAGCTGGGTGGTGGAGGATAGGTGGATCACATCCTCTATAGCTGGGTGGTGGAGGATAGGTGGATCACATCCTCTATAGCTGGGTGGTGGAGGATAGGTGGATCACATCCTCTATAGCTGGGTGGTGGAGGATAGGTGGATCACATCCTCTATAGCTGGGTGGTGGAGGATAGGTGGATCACATCCTCTATAGCTGGGTGGTGGAGGATAGGTGGATCACATCCTCTATAGGCAAGAAACCCGTCTTAATAATGTGCTATTAAGCACATGATTAATTTTGTGAGTTACGTTTCCACTCATGTCTTGATGCACAGAACATCGTCACACACCCGCGGAGAACACATCGACACACGGCTTCGCAGAGAACACATCGACACACGACTTCGCGGAGAACACATCGACACACGGCTTCGCAGAGAACACATCGACACACGACTTCGCGGAGAACACATCGACACACGGCTTCGCGGAGAACACATCGACACACGGCTTCGCGGAGAACACACCGACACACGACTTCGCGGAGAACACACCGACACACGACTTCGCGGAGAACACATCGACACACGGCTTCGCGGAGAACGCACCGACACACGACTTCGCGGAGAACACATCGACGCACGGCTTCGCGGAGAACGCATCGACACACGGCTTCGCGGAGAACACATCGACACACACCGCGAGAAGTCTGGCTCTGACCGCCAGAAGAACAAGACGTGTGTCTTGGGGGTGCCGCCTTGCCGCCGATGTCCAGACTGGGGCAGTTGGCTTGTTTCCCGCCATTTCTGCGGCCTCCCGCCCCCGCCTGTGACGGCTGCCACGTCTCCAGGCCGCGGAGTACACACGCGCGGGCTCCTTCCTGTACGCCTCTATGACGGCAGGACTTGAACTTGAATTGTCATTCTTGAATGTGAGCTTTCATATGTTAATGATCTAGTTGGATAACTTGGTTGGCTTTCAAATACTTTGCAGCAGCACGGTGGTGGTGGTGGTGGTGGTGGTGGTGGTGAGATTTGGCAACAGTGTGTCGTTGTCGAAATTTGTGGGAGAGCATGATGATGACTGTCGATTTTTATTTATTTATAAAGCAACAAAATATTTACAAATATAATAAAAAACACCAAACAATTCAAGTTATACACATCACATAACGGAAACAACAACGATAGCATTACAACAAGCAACATGAAGATGGCGTGAGGATAAACATGAATATCAATCAAGTACATCACACACACACACACAACATGAAAATGAGTAGTAACACACAGAGCATAAATTACACACGAGTCTTTTGAAGAACATTCATCATTCAAAGGCCACATCGGTGCAGGAGAACACCATACACATACAACACACAGTATACACAGTCGGGGAAAAGTGAGGCCAGCAAAATACACTTGCAGTTCACACAGCACAGCCTAGCTGAGTAGGCTCAGCTAAGCACAAACCCCACAGTACAGCCTAGCTGAGTAGGCTCAGCTAAGCACAAACCTCACAGCACAGCCTAGCTGAGTAGGCTCAGCTAAGCACAAAACCCCACAGCACAGCCTAGCTGAGTAGGCTCAGCTAAGCACAGAAACCCCACAGCACAGCCTAGCTGAGTAGGCTCAGCTAAGCACAGAAACCCCACAGCACAGCCTAGCTGAGTAGGCTCAGCTAAGCACAGAAACCCCACAGCACAGCCTAGCTAAGTAGGCTCAGCTAAGCACAAAAACCCCACAGCACAGCCTAGCTGAGTAGGCTCAGTTAAGCACAAAAATATTACATATTCGGACCAAAAAACATTAGTAGCATAAATCACCATCAGTGAGTTTTTAAATGAGAAAAGTGCGGGAAAGACACACAAGAGAGAACAACACACCAGAAACACTGGAAAATATTAATAATATGCAACATCAAAACTGCAGCACAATGCACTAGTACAAAATACTCTACGAAATACAAGCGTAATTACGTAACGAGTGACAAGCAAAACCAGAACGAGACCCACAACCCACGTGGGTTGTTATACATCATACTACAACCTGTGGAAAACATGACCTGTAGGAAACACAACCTGTGGACAACACAACCTTTGTAAAACACAACCTGTAGGAAACACAACCTGTGGAAAACACA